>OZ014524.1:531346469-531626469 GCA_963966055.1 Lathyrus aphaca
TTTCACATAAAAAAACCCTCACATATAACCCAGGGGCAGGGTAGACGTCAGCTAGTCAGACCAAGCGTTCAAACTTTCATAAAGAAGTGTATTTGAAGATCCGTTGCATTCTACTATGCTAATCAGGAGGTCCAAAGACCTGAAACCACAATGGTTATCCAAGTCAAAAGGTCCAAAGATTGACAACCACAATGGTTATCCTTCGTCGACCACAAAATGAGGCAGTCACAACCCTCGTGAAGCAATCAAGACAAACAATGTCACGCGACTTGTTCAAAATGCAAAAAGAAAAAGAAAAGAAAAGGCCCGCTAAGTCGAAACTTGAAAACAAGTGACTTAGGCAAAAGTTAGGGCATCCCGCTGGACTTCACAATCAAAGATTCACAAGAATCAGTCCAGGCAAAAGTTAGGGATAAGCAAAATAATGCAAAAGCGAAAGACGGAAAAGGATTACACAAGAAAGATCCTCAAATAAGAACAAAGTCGTGTGACACTAACACGAAAAATAGAGGAGTGACTGACTCTCAACAATAACCTGATTGGTGCTTGAACTAATAGTAGCAATGGTTCCTCAATCAACACGAAACCCTTATGAAAGGTGAATGCTTGTGAAAACTAGCTGAACATAGGAGTGGAGAACATCACGAAGAGCGGGTGGGCACAAATAAACTTCGAGCCCATATCCTTTGTTTCTACAACCGTGAACCAGGCCACGATATAACCCTTAAAAGTCCTAACTGAAACAGGGTTAATTTGAGAGCGCACTACCACGAGACCGCGTTCCTGACTCCTATGAGTTGTGCTAAAAGACGTTTGTTGGTATTGCATGTACATACTTTCATTCAAATAAAGGTCGTATCTTAACCAGTGATTCGCTCACGAAGGTTAACGATCCATTTTCAAAACTTCAAGACTAACATGTTTGTTGAATTAGGATTTTCATTCTAAGAATAAACATTTTCTCACTTGCATACATTTATTGAGCATCATAAATGGTTCACATGCGGAAATTCAATCCAGAAGCTCAAGCTTGCCAGGTTGAGAAGTCTAAAACTTCTGAAAGACTGTCACGTCGAGGTGCACTTATCCGAATAAAGCTTTATTGAGCAAGGACTTTCCCAACTAGTCATGGTAAGAGCTAGCCAATCCGGGGCAGTTACGTCGAGCAATCTCTTCAAAATTAAAGTACTGAGTCAATCCGGGGCAGTTACGTGGAGCAATCTCTTCAAATTTCAGTCAAACTGGGGCAATCACCTCGAGATTTAAATCTCTCCAAGATCAAAGATCAGTCACTCAGGTGCAAATCTGTTCAAATACTCGTACTGGGGCAGGCCACCCTAATAGTACAAAAGTTCATTCTTTCCCGAAGACAGAGGATCGGAAGCAGTTACCCGAAGTTCAGAATACTGTGGTCACTTGTCAAGCCAACTATCTCGTTCAGTACTTCTGACAGATACAAACTCATCCGCATTGGCAATGGTTACCTCTGTAACAAGGTTGTTACGCCAGTCCATGCAGTCGTTACGATACCTAAGAGTTTAAAGACGCCAAGTCTTTTTGTAAAATCCTCTTGAGGTAAAATCCATACGAAGCAACTAATCCCCAGCACGAGACAACTTGAAATCTTTCCTCCTCAGCAGGACGTGTCTCGGTGCTGTCATCTCCAACAAGCAAATGGAAGTCGTCCTCACTAAAGTTAGCACTTTTTCTTTCAGAAGGTTTCCTTGATCTCGGTTCCTCATCAGATCCAAGGCAATTCTTATTCCCCTAGAAGATTTCAGATAAATCATTCTCCTCCCCAGCAGGTCCATAAGAGTGGATATTCCTCAAGGTATCCTCGGGCACGACCCTCAAACCTAAAAAGTCCAATTTATTTTTGGCAAAGGTGATGATTCGGGCAGATGAATTATTCGTGCTCTTCTCCGACAGAGATGTTATCCCCACAGGACTTCTTGGGATCGAATACGCGATCGTTGTGTTTCCCCACAGAGTTAGCAAAGTCTTATTACTTCCGCGTCAGGAATTTCTTTTTACATTCATACCAGTTCAGCAACAATACTCAAGACATAATATCCCCAGTGTCATGGGGCAACATGCCGTGCAATTCAACATATGCAAAGTCCAGCCGCAGCCTGGCCAAAGTCCATCTCCGGGTGGCAAATTTCAAAGTCCAACCGTAGATTGGCAAAAGTCCATCTTCGGGTGGCGAATTTCAAAGTCCAGCCGCAGACTGGCCAAAGTCCATCTTCGGGTGGCAAGTTTCAAAAGTCTCCCGTAGTGAGCAAAAGTCTCCCGTAGTGAGCAAAAGTCTCCCGTAGTGAGCAAAAGTCTCCCGTAGCGAGCAAAAGTCCAGCCGCAGACTGGCCAAAGTCCATCTTCGGGTGGCAAGTTTCAAAAGTCTCCCGTAGCGAGCAAAAGTCCAGCCGCAGACTGGCCAAAGTCCATCTTCGGGTGGCAAGTTTCAAAAGTCTCCCGTAGTGAGCAAAAGTCTCCCGTAGTGAGCAAAAGTCTCCCGTAGTGAGCAAAAGTCCAGCCGCAGACTGGCCAAAGACCATCTTCGGGTGGCAAGTTCCAAAAAGTCCACCCGCAGTGTGGCAACTCTTTAAAGTCCACCCGCAGTGTGGCAATGTATTTTGAAGTCCAACCGCAGATTGGCGAAAGTCCACCCACAGCGTGGCAATTTCCAAAGTCCACCCGCAGTGTGGCAATGTATTTTGAAGTCCAACCGCAGATTGGCGAAAGTCCATCCTCAGCGTGGCAATTTCCAAAGCCCACCCACAGCGTGGCAATTTCCAAAGCTCACCCGCAGCGTGACAAGTCAGTAGCCATCTGACAACACCCAAAAGGCATCCCCTGTTTACTATTCTTCCCATCATAATTATATCCAAGCAGAGTTCGTTCGGTTGAGGTTATTTCCCTGTTCTTCTGCCACAGAGTGCAAATTTTCTGGTTGTTTTTAGTATTCAATCCCTGCATACTTCAAAATGTCTGAAAGCAACTGCTATCATCCATTCGCGTCTACAGTGATTGAATAGGGGCAGCTGTAACACCCCAAAATTTGCCCTCTGATTTATAATCATCTAATCGGCTTACACTTCATATTCATCGGCATTCTCCCATTAAGTCATAACATTGAATCATGCAGTGCATTGACTTCTAAGCCAAGGGATCAACGCCATAGGAAATTAGGGTTTCATATCCTATCATTATCTATCAGGTGGATTCAAAATTCTAGTTATATGGCTATTAACAACATCAGTTTCTTATGCACTTGCTGCTCGATTAGGGTTTAGTTCCCTGGTTGGTTGATCCTTAAGGAATTCCTTCATAAAGGTTGTCCATTTGGCGCAACAGACTTACTACCAAGTTGAATCAGGGTTTTATTCATGAAAGGGTTTGAGAGCATTCCAACAACTAAGATCCTTTATCTCAAAGGTCGATTTGGACTTATTTGAGGGAGATATTCGTTCGTGTGTATTATTTTCAAGAGAAGCAAGGAGATAATTCGAGCTATTGGTTTTAGGGATTTTATCATGGCATAAAAGTTCGGGTCCAAAAATTTGGTTCGAATTGGAGATGGGAAAAGTGAACAATTATGATCTATTTGGAAGACGTCATTCAAATTCAAAACCATTTCCAACTATTATCTTAAATTAAAAATGATACATTACCTTTTTTATCCAATTACCAAATTACATTAATTAATTCGGTAATCTTCCAATCCAAGTATTCATTTCTTAATAACTATTCAATTCGTTTAACATTCATTCTAAGTCTCAAGTCTTTTCCTAAGAATCATTTTTTTTTGAACTTGTTAATTTACCCGATTATCCAATTGTCTGTTTGTCCAAATGTCCATCCATATTTTCAAATCTCACCTTTGTCTTTTTTTTGGGCTCATTTCTTAAAGTCCATTACCGCCCTGGTACGACAATACAAGTTGTCATTTGTTTATAGTCAATAAAAATGCTTGCATTATTCATTAATTTTATGAAAAATGAAGATAATTCTATTATTGGACAAACAAGGATTGAAATGGAATAATTTGGTGTCGTTCGGGACCACGAATATATTCAACATCACACTCACTTTTAATCTCATTCATTCACTAATTCATCATCACCACTTCACAAAAAAATGCTTGTCACATAAAAGTATGAACAAGATATTATTACAATTTATTTCCATTGGATTTTCCTTAAAACTTGTACTCATATATTTCAATCAAATCTTCGAATAATATCATATCATACAGTTGAGTATTTCATTTCTTTTGATGTATTAATCAAGGCCAATTTGGAATATGAAAAATCTGCCAAAACAAATACATTCTGTATGTAGGTAATGGACAAAATAAAAGAAGCTAAATGTGACATCTAGACAAGAAGAATCAGCCCAAGGACACACCGTTCTTGTGTATTATCATAGCCGGTATCTGTTTATTGGTCGTGTAGCTAAGAAGGCATTGATTGTGGAACCGAAACTTCACCATGATAATCGGCACCGCCAGCTTAGCTAAGCTCGGTCAATACACCTCTTGCAGGACACCTAGTATGTTGCCTTAGTCCTGTAAAGCTTTGGATGCGGCTGTGTGGGTTTGGCGTCGGGTTTTGCTTTCCATTTGTTGTCCCATGCATGATTATAACAGAAAAATTAGAAGAAGGATTGGTAATATAAAAGAACCAAAAATCATCAAAAGAAAAAACAGAATACATAAGGAAAGAGCAGCATAACCGAAATGCACCAGAGATATAACAGAAAGAATGCATTTCAGAAAGGAAAATATCAAAGAGGCAGTTACAGTCTCTAACCAACCATAACAAACTCTAACAGAAAAAATGCAATCACAAACTAACTCCAAATATCCAGCTTGACTGAAATACCTGAAAAAAGGGCTCTGGATTTGCTCTGGATCTTCACCTATAAAAGTCAGGATCAGGGGGGATTTTTGGGGACTCAACTTCAACTTCATTTTTCTCCCTTGATTCCATCTATTGAATTCTTTTCATCTGATCCTATTTTTCTTCTCCAATTCTATGACACTTTCATTCTTCAAGCTTGATATCTTTCTTCAAATCATCTTCACCAAGATTTCATTGAAATCTTTCTCTGAATCAACTCAGCCTTAAAGGATCAGCCTGCAAGTGCATCATCGATATCAGTTCAGCAGTAGAATTGTTAAACTGCATTGATCAAAAGAGTGAGGAAGGAGCTTAATTGCAAACGAGAAAGTCACATACCATGAACAAAGCTTTGTTCGGTAATCACCTTCGTGTTCCTCACGAAACTTCAAATCAATTGCGAAGTCTTCGTCAACCTACACAAATGAGCAATAGTTAACAACAAGAAGAAATCCAAGAATCTCATCACCAGGATTCGACAACCCTACACAGTATCAGATTGAAACCAGAGATGTGGAGGAGAAACCAAATCACAGGAACACGATAAGGTCAAGACACATACCCTAACCAAAGTTGTTCACTCCTTCCTCATCATCTTCGTTTGCATCGCATAGCATAGCAGCATCAACACTTCCTCACACACGATCTCATTTTCGGCTATCACCTTCGTCAAACAAAAGCAAATATATCCCATATCTGCAGCATCATCAACACAACAATAATCTTAGAAACGCAAGAAACAGAAAGTTCAAAATCACGGCAAGACGCGATTTTTGGAAGAAGAATAGCAAACTGCGAGAATACCGTAATTTCTACGATCTTCATCCGTCGTCCTCCATAACGAAGGTCGAACGTCCGTAGCCGTTGGGGATTCGAGCATCGTCGTCCGCGAGCTTTCAATCGTAGGTATGTGACGTTGATCCTTTTCGAAGTTTATTTTCTTCTTGATTCCGGAGGCTCCGATCATGTTGAACAGAAAAAAAAAGAAAATAAGGTGTGTTTATGTTAGGGATTAGCGTTTTTTCGGAAAGGGTTAGGCCACCGCCGTCGTCGCCACTGTTTCTAGGGTTTAGAAAGGGTTTGTTTGGGAAGGTGAAGGGTGAGTGAGAGGGAGGAGGACGGCGCGGTATACGGTGATGGTGGTGTGGAAGATGGGTGAGCGAGGGTGATGGAGGAGACGAAGAAGACGGAGGGATGAGGACAGCGGTGGCTAGGGTTCGTTGAGGATGACGGCGCAAAAGGGTAGAAGAAGAAGTTTAGGGTTTTTAAGTGTTTACAACTCTTCAGCTTTCTTTTATGTTCTTTATTATCATAATAGGATTAGTTTAAGGAAAAGATTAAGAGTTTTTCTTGTTTATTTTAATGAGGAGATTAGGTAGTTATTAGGAATAAGTGAGTTTTATAAAATAATAAAGTATAGTTAAGGCTAATGTATTGTTAGAATTTTACATTTTTGGGCTCCTGCATTGCTTCCCGCACCCCCAAATTATGTCCTTAAAAAGAATAAATTGCATATAACACCCCACCTCTAGGTACCTGCGCGTTTGGGCCTGGTATATGCGCTATCAGCACCTCAACGCAAGCCCACTCACCATTTATAAACTAAAAGAAATCTCTAGTGTCACCCCCCTCCAATTTCTCTTTTAAAATTCCATTTCGATATAGTTTTTTAACTTAATTCACAAATAAATATTAAAAAGCCTATAAAAATTCTATAAAAAAATTATATTAGAATATTAAGGCAATTTAGAAGTCATTCCAATTTTTATTTTTTGAATATAATAATTTTTCAATTATAATTCGATTATTTAATTTAATGGACTTATATTGAATTTTCATTTGGACACACAAAATGGTATAATTTATTTAGGCCACTTCCCATAATATTTTCTGCCCATTCTTTTTGCTACTATTAGAGGACAAGTTAAAGTGCCTATAATATTTTTTGGTGATTTTTTAGGACATTTTTTCTATTGTTTTGGTAGTATAATTTATGTAAATTGGTGATTGAACTTTAGTTAGGTTTAGGCGATCATTTGCCTTAGTTAAAATAAGAATTTTTTAGAGATGTTTTAGCATAGTGATATAATCAAGTTCAAGACCTTAGGAATTTAATTTCATATTTTTTTCATGACTTTTAATATTTTTTGTCATTTTAATTCATTCCTTCACATTATGCATATTCATAATCCATATCATTTACTAACTATTTGCTTTTTTCTTTGTGCAAGGTGTTTTTCAAGGATTGGCTAATTGGACTTGGATATTTTTATGCCTTAATTGTGTTTTATACTTTGTGTATTTTGTGATTGTAATAGCTTAGAATTTGTGTGCTTTTATAATTTCCTTAATTAGGATTAGAGAAGATAAAAACAAATCGTTAGAAAACCAAATTTTCAAAAAGACAAATAAAGTATTCGATCCAACATCGAGTATACTTTCAAATAAATAAATAAAGTTCATATTATCTTAGGGTTCCACGATCACCTTTGTTCCATTCCATTCAACCAAAATCAAACCTTGCATGTTTCATACCATAAGTCGTGTGTCTTAGCACCACGCAACCGACCAACACACCTCATTGTTTCATCCCGTTTACATTTCATATGCGTTTTTGCCTACCATGACCTAGGAGGACCCTATTGCTCATTATTGACTTATGTTACTTGCATGTTTAATCTTATATCTCTTAGGTAGATTCAATTGTAAACCTCACTAACCGTAAGTCATCCATGAATTCAATTAATTTAGGGTAGGTCTAGTAGCCCCTTAGAATGTTTACCTTTTATAACTTGAGTCTCTTCTCTTCTTTAAATAAAATAAAAAAACATTTAATAAAGGAAAGGTGTACAATGCGCCACGAGCCTTAAGCTATACGGGAAATGATTAGTGGAGGTCTCCTTCACTCTTCTAGGATGCTTTACAAACGTTCCATTGGGGGCGATCTTGGAAAGTATTCGCTCCTGTGTTATAGTCTTTAGTGTTGTACATTCAACAAACACAAATTCAAAACATTTCTTCTAAAAAACAACAAACCAAGAAGTCACGTCTTCTCATTCTCATCTCATACTATTCATGACTTGTCTCGACAGTTCAAACAGCGACACGGTAAACACCCTCGAGTCAGAGCCGGTAACACCTAAGCTAGAGCTATGGCAACGTCATCCTAAAAACCACAAACGAGTGTAAGCCTTAGTTAGACGAACTACGGCGTCTCTGATCCTCATTCATCCCGATGAGGTACGTAGGCAGTGGGGTAGGGCCCATTCGAGCACAATCTTTATTTTTCCCTACATTTTCCCATTTTATTCCCAGTTGTTTATTTCATTTCTTTTCTCATTTTCATTTCATTCCAGATAGCCATTCTTTCAGTTAAACAGCATATTATTCTTCACCCTTTGAAAACAGACTTTTAAGCGTGGATCCCGTCGAGTACGGCGGACGGATTGGGGTGCTAATACCTTCTCAATTCGTAACCGACTCCCGAACTCAGATCTTTGGTTCGCAAGGTCTCGTCCTTTCCTTCTTCCTCAGGTTTGTGCAACATTACCTTTCCCATTCTTTCGGGATAAAAATGTCTGGCTGGCGACTCTAACCTTTCCGCGCCACTTTCGCGTTTGTACTAGGATGAAAATCCCGGGAGCGACACATGCAAGATTGTTTCAACCAACTAAAGTTGCCAACAATACTTGAGTTTTACTTCTTAAGTCCACTCTTTAAGGCACTATAGTGTGTGGTTGATATACTATTCAAGAAATCTATTGAAGAAAGGATAAAGCCATTTATTTTGGTCTCTAGAAGAGTCTTCCTAATTCTTGACCTAATTAGGAAAGTGATTATGAGTCTTGCTAATGTTTAGTTTTGCTGGATCTTGGATTAGTTTTGAAGACCTTTAAGGTGATCAAGGGATGTGTTGATTTTCTAAAAGTAGTAATGACTTCAGAACCAAGCTCAATTTTGTGTTCTAGAAGAAGGAAGATGGTTTGATACCCTGCTAACATGATGGATGCTTTGGGTGCTAAACAAATATGTGATGATCACGTATGTTTGGAACCTACTTCTAACCTGGAAGAGGAGGCATCTATGTTATATGTTGAAGAAAGAAGGAGTGTGTTGCAAATAACCATTTTTATTTGTGTATAATCTTTCATACCCTAAATTTTGACCCTAATATATATACCTCATCAGAGGAAGCACACTGGCCAAAGGACTGTGCCAAACTGGTTTGAATAGTATCCCCACAATGAATCTGGATTCCTGAGTCCCTCAGAGGATTTAGGCAAAGGACCAATCATTAATAAATAAGATTTTAAACCTTTTAATCACTATCAAAGGGTTAAGGAATCTTAAATTATACAAAATCTTTCAAAGATTATACAAATTTTTTAGTGATCTGGGCCCCGAGCCATCACAATCACCAATTAGGGTTTCAGTCATCTGAGCCCTCCAAATGAAAATTTTCATAGAGAAAGGATCCAAGACCTCCATACATCATCAAGAATGATTAAAATGACTTTGACAAGCCATTTACAAGTACAAAAGGTGCAGAGATCAAAGACTGCGGGATTAGGGTTTCACAGTACCAAAAATTAGGGTTTTTAACTAATCGGGGAACCAAAAGTCAAGATTTTCATATGGACAATAGCCTATACTATAGGGAATGGCTTAAAAATCTCATATACATCATATAAGTCCATTCATAAGATCAAAATACTTCAAAGGATGTCTAGTAAAAAAATCAAAAAACCAGGGGTATCTAGTGTAATTTCCATCTGGACCAAAAAGTTAAAGTTTTCCCTTTTCACCCAAAATGATCTACGTGACATATATTACAAGAATATATGGTTCATGAATTCATTTAATCACAAAAAAATCAGAAATTTGGAGATAACTTGTAAAAGGGGCAACCTTTGAAACTTAGAAATTTTTCTAAGTTATGAGAAAAAGTGTTCAAGTAGCCTACTTCCAAGCATCATAATTTGTGATCCAAGCATCAGATTTTGGTGAACCAAAACTCAAATGAAATATCTCATCACAAAATATAAATGATTCAACTAGAAGAAACTCCATTTCATTATGGATTTTAAGTTGAAGATGGATCAAAAACAAGAAAAATACTGATTTCCAACACATAGAAACAATATGCCTAAGTGTAAAATCAGCAAAATATCAAAACTTGGAGGGATTTTTCACCAAGTTCCAAGATGATTCAGATCCTTCTCAAAACACCAATGTTGTTGCAAATGTTGCCAATAATTCAAAGAATCAATTGGCATGAAAAGATCTTTCTTGTGCATGAAGAAATCATGGATCAAAGTGAGCATCTCAAGCTGTTTTGCAAACACAGATTTTTCACAAACTTGTGAAATATGATTTTTTTTATAAATCAAAGGACAATGTCAAGTGGATTTAAGAATCTAAACAATGATTACAAACCTGATCAAACCTGCAAATTCATGATTGCACCATGGAATTCACCAAAATGACATTCTTGAATTCAACATTATGCATTTTGATCCAAGGGTCACCAAGCTCCAAAATGGCATATTCTTGGATCTCTTATTCAACAAGTAATAGGTGGACACAATCCTAACATAAAACTTCTAAGGAAAGTGAAATTTGTTGCTGCAATAGCTGAGCTATTTGAGAAGTCCATCATCACACATGTAAGAGATATTTTCATAAACCATGACTCACCATTGTGACCTCATCAATTCAAATATTGGAGGCCAAGTTTGTTCAACATCTTTTTCTATAAAAGGAGACCTCATTCCATCATAAAAAGTACACCAAAGCCTCTGATCTCCAAGCTTTTTCTTCTTTGCTCGTAGAGACTCAAAACTAAATATTTTGAGCAATCACTTTCGGTTGTTGAGTTTGAGCTAGCATAAGCTCAAACGAATTACTCACACACATCACATATGAGGTGTTCAAACACTTAGATCACCTATGAAACACCTCCAACCCAAAATCACTCATCAAAACCTCAAAAAGTCCTTGTTTCTGCAACTTGAAGATCGAAAGTTGATCCAACCATTTGCAATCAAGTCCAAGTGTTCAAACACACTCCATATGGTGTAGGAAAGCTGTCCAAATCATCACAACATCTCTATAATACCTCCAGCTCGAAATCACAAACCCATCTGCAAGCTCAAGTTCAGGTAAGCCTCAAACTTGGTAAAATCATCATCTATGCATATTTCCTCGCACTATCTTTTAACTATGTGTGTGAAACCATATTTAAGTGATTCACTTAAATCAATTTCACAAAATCATCATCATGTATAATTTCATGTGGCTCAGGCCAAATTAGGGTTCTTCAGTGTTCTTCACTGATTTTTCACTCCACACACAAAATAAATGAAATTAATTGGTACCATTGTGTTCGTGGGATCAAAACGAGCAATTTTGATGTTTATTTCATCTCAAGTGGATGCTTATTCCATGAGATATGATTGAATTTGAAAAATCTAGGCAAACTGCCATGGCGCGTGTTCTTGGCGCCCATTTTCAAATATTTGAATTTTAGAATTTTATTCATTTTGTTTAATTGATTCAAAAATTAATTACTTTCTGATTCTTTTGAGTTTTTAAATGATTCTTTTTTCATTAATTCTAAAAAATGTTTAAATATTTTATTGCATGAAAAAATCTATAAAAAAATATTTTTAATATATTTATTATTTTCATAAAAAATTAATTTTATTTGTTTCTAAACATTTTAAAATTCATTTATTTCACTTGATTTTTCAAACATAAATGATATTCAAGTTATCTCATGGATAAAACATAATTTTTCAAAAATTGATCCAAGGTATCAACTTGTTTTTCATTAGTGTTTGACTTTCACACCCTCAATTTGACTTTTGTCACACTCATGGGCCTCTGTTAGAGTGTAAGACCCATCCCTTTTTGAAAAATTAACCATTAGGGTTCATCTGATCCATTTTCACAAACTCGGCGCGATCACCCTTTTCACCGCATTAAGTTTTCATCTGTGAATCTTTTTCTGTGAATATCTTTACACATAACCATTTGTTTTCTAAAATGAATTATCAAAATGTGTCATGATGAATCCTTTGTGTTTAAGACTCATTTCTTCTATTTTAAACTTTCTTCGGTCTATTTTAAAACTCCGTCAGGCTTCCGTATAAGTCCTGAACCCACCAACTGTTTCTTAAACAGTTTTTATTCTCCTAAACAAATATTGATGAGAATTTTGTTACAAATCCCATCTCCTTTTCTTTTTTCATCTTTATGACTAAAGATCTAATACACCAACAACGAGACTGAGCTTCACTCCGGTGAACTGCTTTCTAGGTTGTAGGCAGCTTTTCAGCATCCAAGTCCTACTCTATGTATGAAATCATCAGATAATTAATCAAAAAAAAAAATTCCATAGGTGTCCTTATGTTTAAGCCCAATTATTGGCTTCTGTGCCATTTTTTCTCTTTCTAACTTCTCGCTATTTTCTTAAACTGTTGTGCTTGCTTAGAATAGAATTGTTTGCCAAAATTATCTTTCTTCACCTCATAATAAAGCAAATATAATAATAAACTTCTTAATGACAAAGAGAATACAATGTAAAAAACATATGTAATCTTTTCTCCCTCGGGATTTTGGGCCTCTGCTTCCCAGTGTAACACCCAACTTCATTCTTAATTAAATAACTTAAGAACACTCAAACCATAGCAAAGACATACTAAAAGTTGTTAAACACATTCACTGACCCCTTTTATTTGTCTGCATGCATCTTTACTATTTATACTTGCATCTCTACTAGAAGTTAAGCAATCAGGTTACTATCACCAGACCTAACCTCTGAATAACTAGAACAAAAACTATGGCAAAACATAGCCTCCTCTTGGGCTTTATTCAAGGACCCTCAGGCCTATTCAAGGTGCCTTCTCTCAGGCTTAGAAGTTACTCAACCTTCCCCAGCCTCCTCTTGGGCTTTATCCAAGGACCCATAGGCCTCATACATGTAACCTAGCCTCCTCTTGGGCTTTAACACAAGGACACTCTCAGACTTCTTAAAAGCATAAGAACACACCTTAGAATCAAACACATACAATAGTCTCCATCTCCTCGATGGATGACCAAGATAGCCTCCTCTTTGGCTTTATCTAATTGAATCCCCATAGACAAAGGAATGTCTGATTACCCTCAAAACATTTATCATCCAATAGACAAAACACTCTTATTACAGAGTTAGTCTCCAACAATTTTTCAGCCTCCCATCTTAAGCTTCATATAAGATACAGATAAATCAAGAGTCAGTCTCTTACAAATAAGCTTCACACTTGGGCTTCCAAATCAGGAAACGGATAAAACTTTGCCTACACAACCAGTTTTCATCCTTTAGCTTCAACCTTGGGCTTCAATCAAGGCACAAATAAATCAAATATTCCCTCTTTAGAGATGACAAATTCTCTCTACTTAGCACCTTTTAGCTTAAAACTTGGGCTTCAATCAAGGCACATACAGTCAAAACACTTTACAGTCACTCAAAATCAGTCATAGTCTTGGACTTTAACTAAGCTAACAACAGTCATAGTCTTGGACTTTAACTAAGCTAACAACATCAATATAGTCATAGTCTTGGACTTTAACTATGTTAATTTCCCACAATACAGTCTTAATATTGGACTCTAACTAAGATAAACATCCAACCTTTCTTGAGCTATGCAAATGAAGATAACCCATTCAACTGTCCAGAGCTATGTTATTCAGGTCAAACCATTTAGTCCTCCTTGAGCTATGCAATTAAGGGTACCCATTCAGCCTTTCTTGAGTTATGCAAATCAAGATACCATTCAACTTATGCCTTGAGATATGAAATTCATGCAAGCAACCAACCAACCGGTTACAAACAATTGTTTTTCAGCTTCAATCCTGGGCTTTAATCATGAAACAAACATACTTTTCAGCTTCAATCTTGGGCTTTGATCAAGACACAAATACAAACTTTTGAGCATCAACATATTGTGCTTTAACCAGGATACAAATCAACCCTTTCCTCCTAGCTCTAGCATTGTAGGAGGAACTACGATGCTCAGATCCCTCAATTCTCTTTTTGGGGGTACATAGGCAAAAGGTCGTAAGATCTTCGCGAGCACACCAAACAAAAAAAAAATTAGGTTACTAAACCTAAGAAAAACATCAAAAAATTATGATGAAACATAAACACAAAAACATTAACATTATCCTATCAATCATAACTCATCTCATACCCAGACCCATATCAAAGAAACCACCATCAAAATCAAAAGGAACAAATTTTGCACTAATATGAATGTGAAATAAGCTAAAGAAGAACCAAAAACCATGTGGGCATTTGTTAAATAATAGTATGCAAAGAAGTTTAAGATATCTTTTCCCTTCCATACCAGTTTCACCAGGAAAAAATAAGAAATCAGAAAGTAACAAAAATGCGAGTGATTAAGGGCCACAAAAATTGAGCTACATGATAAAGGGAAGTCTTAATCAAGCTTAAGACTTATTATGTGTTGTCCCCACATGATTGAACACTTGGAAGAGTAGAAAATGCAGATGTGTTGATTGTGTGTATCATGCAAGTTACTGCATGTATTTATGGTCTGATCAGATAGGATGATCAACTACTGGTGAACTCTTGTATCCCCTGCAAAGAGTTATACTTGGATTGCTACAAATGTTACTCCAAAACCATAGTAAGTGTCAAATCCATGTGTTTGAGATTGTTGTTAGATTTGATGTTGGAACAGTATCTCAAAGGCGTTGAGTTTTCAGCCAGGGGAGGTAGTTGTGTTCATGGTGGAGTATCAGGTCAAGCCATTTATCTAATCTGAAGTGATCAGTGGTGTGGATTAATCAAAGAGGGATCAGCTAGTGCCACAAATGTGCAGGAAAAGAATGTCATACCAAATGTCCTACCTTGTGTGAGAAGGTTACCTTATCACATATGATAAATACCTTGACAGGATTGAGTATTTGTCTGCTTTTGATAAGGATGTGCATCTAACCGATAGTGAATACTCTGACGGGAGCTGAGTGTTTATCTGTCTATGTTGTGCATTCAACTAATGATAAAATACATTGATAGGAGACTATGTATATGTCTGATGTAAAAGTGCAGGATTGCAGTTTGAACATTATAATTCAAGAAGTGTAGAGAACTTACTTTTCTCTATGTGGCTATTTATTTCTCTGCATGGTGGTTTGGTGTGTGACAACCTGAATTAGTTGCTGAAGGTGTGATCCTTGGAGATCGTCTTGTATTCAAGGAACTCTATGTTGATGTCCTACATGATATTGAAACAATAATGTTTATTGGTGGTTAAAAGAAGCTTGGGATTATAAGGATGAGAAACTCCTGTCTGTATCTACAAAGGTGTGTGATAAATGCATGACTTTGGTCATTATAAAAGATAGAAATAAGACTGGGAATTGCTAAGAGCAGGGGAAGAGTGTCAGATTGCGGGGTCTGATCAGAATGGTTATTAAACTAGTTGTTTCTTCTACTACAAGTCATAAATAGTTGCAGTCTGGATCCTATGTAGCAAGACCACTAAGAGCATTTTTTCTTCAATAAATGAGAAATTCAAAATCAAGTATGTCTTGTGTTGATATATAAGGACATTGATCAGTTGTGTCCTTGTTAAATATCTTGGTGCTCTTGGTGGTATTCTTAGAAAGCTAGTGTATCTAAATCTGTAAAAGTCATGGTTGATTTTACATTTTGAGAGTATGTTAAGTTTTACAGTTATGCTCAAGTATGTCTTGTGTGGATATATAAGGACATTGACATTGATAAGTTTTACAATTATGCTCAGTTAGAGTATTGGTTATCCATGACAAGGGGATAATTGTTGTTCTGTTTGGGTGATGTCTAACCAGATGTTCTAACATGTGCTAACCAATATTTTTCTTCTGCTGCATTGATCTCTGTTTTTCCTGTGTTTTCTGGCTATCTGGTTATGTGACAAAGGGGGAGTTTTGAAGGTTCTTAGTTTGGCTGTATGTGTACTAAATCATTATGTTGACTTCTAATGTCATATAGGATATCTTTGACATGTTTGAAGAGCATCTATGCATGTTTACTTGTGATGTCATATCAGATGTCGTAACATCTGTTTGTTTGATCTGGAACATCTTGATGCATAAATTTTGATTTGATTTCTACATAATTTCAGCAGGTGTTAGTTTTTGTGATTTTTCCTACTGCTGATATGGAGAGAGTTTGCTTGTCTGGTGATTATGAGTTGAGGAGTAGTTAATCCTGACTGGATCAATGTGGCTCTATGTTATTCTCTTTGATGTGGCTAAAAAGGAGGAGAAGTATAATGAGTACTATTGAGGGAAATCTATAATAGGTTTTGAGATGTCTGATATAAAGATGAGATGTTGAGGTACTTATACATGAGGTGCTACTACACCTGTTATATATAAATTAGTTTTAGCCAAAATAAGCCAAAGGGGGAGATTGTTAATTCTATGATTTTATTATTAACATTATGTTTGGTAAAACTAATATGGCTGGAACATGTTGAATAAGAAGTTCCATATGTTAAATTAACATGGTCTAGATTCTGGAAGAACACGTCAAACAAGATATCCTGACATGGTAGCACAGACATTAGTACATATGTGGGCAGATAATGAGCCAGATGTTGAATCTGTTGGAACTGTCATGACAATATTATTGTCATGATGTCTTGGTCTGTGGAGCTGGAATGATGGGTTTATGATTTGAATTATGCAGAATATTCTATAGAATATTATGCTATCACAGGTGGAGCTATTTTAAAGGACTAGGAGATTCAAGGTGGAGTTATTTTTCAAGCTATTTTCAAGGAGGATACTTAGGTTCTAATTGTGAAGATATTCTGGAGCTAATGATAGAAGTCCTAACTTTGAGGAGAATATGTTGGAGGTGTCTTTTGCTGTTCTGGAACACATCAAGGAAGATGTCCTTGAAGGAGCATACAACATCGCACGACATCATGCATGTGCTGAGTTGGAGTGATTGGTTCTGTTATATTTTAACAAATGCAAAATATTTTAGAGATATTATGCAATCCTATGTGTCGCTAATTTAAAGGGGTGTTGATTTAAAGGTCTGGAAGATTCAATCAGAATTCAAAAAGAAATATAGACTTTCCAAATAAGGAGATATTTTTAGGAAGATTTAATTAAAGACCTATTTTGTATCAGAATCTTCTGCAGATTTGTAACAACAAATTTGCTGTGTTTTGAAGGCCCAAATCTAGTTGGGTAATAAGTTATAAATAAAAGCATTGTAACCTAGTTTTAAGAACAAGTTGTGAATAGAAAATATGTAAACACTAGGGATTTGTTTGTAAACCACTCTTTAGGAGAGTTGGTATGTGTGAACCACTTGGATTGTGAGTTGGTCACTGTTCTCCTCGAAGCTTTTAAGAAAAAGTGAGTATTGTTCTTGGAGGAAGCTGTTAAGCAACTCTAAGTATTGTTCTTAGTCATGTGTTTCATGCCTAGGTATTGTCATGGAAGTATGTCTTCTAGTTTGATCTTGTTAATTGTAATTGTCACGATGTGTGACTGAAGGGAAGTGAGTGGGAATGCTCATATACTAGGAGTGAGGAACTCTTAGGTAGAAGTTTCATCGGGTAGGGATTAAGTTAAGAGTGTAAAATGATTGGTTTAACAATGAATTGATACTACTGATAGTGGATTTCCTTCCTAGCTTGGTAGCCTCCAGATGTAGATGTGAGTCATTGAACTGGGTTAGAAATTCTTGTGTGTTGTTTATGCTTTTTAGTACTGTGATTGTTATATGCATTTCCTTGTTATTTCTGTCAAACCAGATGTCTCGACATCCTGTAGGATATTTGAGATCTGTCATATCATAATTTCAGTATGGTAAGGTAAAAATTCATTTTGTTGAAGATAAATTGTGAAGTAGAGTAAGAGTATGCAATTACATTATTTTATCTAATTTAACTATCATGATGTAATATTTGCCCTTGGATTAGCTGTTATGGATTGTAATATTTCCCCCTCCATTATATTCTCTTGGTTATTCAATTTTTCCTTCTTTATAATGATGTCAAAAGAGGGAGAATTTGTAGGGTATTATTCTTGTTATGTTCTTGATATTTTCAGAAAAGAAAAAAGTCTCAAATTGAAAAATTTAGGGGAAGATATACAATATACGGAGAGTTTCTCATTGTTTCACATATTTCAAGATTCAAAAATACTATAGCAACTCGTTGATGAACGAGAGAATTTCAAAAGATGTTTGTCATCATCAAAAAGAGGGAGATTGTGAAGAAGAACATCTCATTAACCTTGACTAGGGTGTTAATAAAGAAAATACATCAATAAAAGTAGAAATTATAAAGTGAACAATGATAAAATAAGAATAAAAAGATGAAGACATTGAACGATAAATGGGAAGACAACATTCGAGCATGACAAATTGACAAATATTGACATTGAACAAAGTTAAAATTGTCTTTATCTTTGATATATCATCATTAGTCTTATATTTCACTTAGAGTTTTATAGAATATCACTCAAACTTAAGCTAAAATGTTTTCAAATTTAACGCATAAAAATATTTGGAAGTCTTGCCTTAAAAAGTTGTTTTTAGTGTTGAAAGCAGTTTTTTAGTGCTGCCAGGAAAAATGGTTTTCGCCTACCAGAATGTGGTATTCAATACCATGTGAATTTTTTGAAAAATTAAATGTTTTAGAGTAGTATTCCGTTACGAACATGTGGTGTAAAAATACCAGCTAAAGCATTGTTCTCTTTCATCAAACATAATCATTGTTTTGAATGACAAAGTTTCATGAAACCATTCCAAACTTATGCAATCATTTATACAAGTTTTTTGAAATATATATAAAGCATCATACACTAGAAAATGAATTACTAACTTTAAAAATCATATTTATAAGAATCAAATATCATTTTCAAAGTGTTATTTATTTTTTAAATGGTTTAAAACTATGTTAATTTTAATAAACCATAAAAACATTTGCAAACAAAAACAAAATTTGAGAAATTAAATGATATAATTTGAATTAAGATATTGAGAAAATTAAATTTATAATCCTAATATTGGATTTTAAATATGGTCTATTACTACATTCTTCATTTCTCAACAAAATTTTGTGTGTTTGTGTTTTTAATCAGTGTGTTGGTGAAAAGTGTTTGTAAATAGAAAGTGGTGTACTTTCTGATTTTTGTGATGAACATCATAGTGTTTGGTGATTATTGAAAATGTTCTTTGAGTCAGGTTATTCAAATTCCACCATAGGGTTTGGTGTTTGTTTATGTTTTATAAGGTGTTAAAGAGGTCTTGGTGTGAGACTTGTACAAGGATCTAAACATAATAAAAAATCATGTAAGGAGTAGAGGGATTATATGTATCCTTAGTTGATAAAGGGAACTCATATAATTCTTTTGTTTCATTTATATTTATGCCTTTAAAATTCTCCATTTTACATCCATCTTAAAGTAACATCCAATCATTCACTTCTAGTAATTAAAAGATAAGAAACATTGCATAAAATCAAGAAAAAATCAACAATAGTAATTCATCCTCCACCCCCCCTAGATTGCTTCTCATAGTTGTAAATATGGATTCTGTTTTTTTGAATTCTGATGGTGACCTTCTTCATTGTAGGATTAAGACCCTCATTTTTAAATACACGGGGTTTCCTGTTGGGGCTATTCCCAGATGTGAAGTTACTTGAGACCCCCTTGTTAACTTGTTATCTAAGAGGCTTAATTCTTTGAAGTACACGTGTGTTATCTTGAGAGGGCCTGTTGTTTTGATAAACTCTATGTTTAATGTTATCCAAATTTTTTCCAGTGTCTTTTCTGAAAATGGTTGTAAAGGTTTGGAGGAAAATAACTCAAATTCAAATAAGATTTCTATACAGAAGGGTTAAGAGCGAATTAAAAATCTCTTAGGTCAGTTGGGTCAATGTGTGTAAGCCTAAGAGTAAAGGTGTATTAGGGGTTAGATATCTTCGTCTAGTCAACTTATCTATTTTAGCTAAGTGGAAGTGGCATCTTATCTCAGGTGGATATGGTCTTTGGATAGATATCATTCTTGTTAGTTATGGTGTCAGTATCGTCTCTTCTTTAAAGGGTGCTAGAAACTTAGGATTTCAGAACTCCTCCTCCTAGTAAAAGTTTTTTTTCCATTCTTTTCACCAATCGGGAAGATTCTTCTACTTGGTTTGTGGATGGTATCACTAGAAAGCTCTGATCATGGTTTTAGATGTAACGCCCTGTATAAAATATACCTAGAATAATATCATACAAGCATTTATTTGGTACTGACACCATCATAAGTGTCTAATGGAATAATTCACATACTTGACCAATTCTAAAATAAAAGACAATCTATGGTGCAAAACATGGAAATTATACCAAAAACAATAAATCTCTAAGATCAATGTACAATAATCCTTCATTGTATAAGAAATAAAATACACAACAAAAAACTTAATTTAAGCTTCTCTTAAAACATCCAAGCATAACTCCACTTATAATTCAAACCTGCAAACAATAAATGAAAAATAACAATGATAATGGGGTGAGATAACAAATCCCAATGAGTTCCATATCTTATGGATTCTCTCGGATTTACAGGGTTCTAATCAAACCTAACTCAAGTCAAGGGAATAGATAAGACGTTGAGTTCACAATCTCTCACTCATATGGAAACATGTTCATGGGTTCATCAACTCAAAATATCATTAATTGAGAACCTCAACAAGGCATTCCCTTTTCCCGTCCTCTTCTACGTCTAGAAGTATCCACGAGTCATGGATCCTAGAAATTTACTTGACATACGAAATGAATTCGGGTTCTAAGGGACAAGTCAACCTTACAAATCGTAACTTCACATGGCATGCTAACCATCACAAGTCTCTACACAAAGGCTCCATTTGTATTATATGTGGGAATCAAGCCTATCAAGTAACCATGTGTACATTCTAGAGGAACTTTAAGCTCATGAAATAACATGTCGCAAGGGAATTAGTTCTAATTACATGATCACACATAAGCGTGATTGCATACGACAATCACAAGGCCACATACGCTTTCAAATAATAAACAAGTTCACACATGTTCCATATAATTTCTCACTCTCTACTAGACCCTTACTCGTCGAAGATACACACCTAGGTATTCGATGCACGAGCATCGCCATCTAGATTCTCTATGAATTCCTAGTCACACTACTAGGTTCTACTATTTATTTGTGGTAAGGTTTCCTCACTTTTTCTTAATTCATTTTAGGCATGTTATCACACAACCACATTTAACAACATACATATATGGCATAAGATAATGGCATACATGCATCACATATAATAGCCCCTCAAATCAACATAACCAAACATGGTGATATACAAACACATAAATATCAATATAATCACATATAATATTTGTTCATATTTATCTTATTAATTCATGGTATATAACCATGTTTCTACTTTACCATCCCACAAAGCATAAAATTGGCTTTCCAACGCTTCTGACCGCGCGTCAAATGGAGTTACGAAACTCAAGTTATGACCGATTCAATTTCTAAATTTTTCATACAACAGCGGTAATCGATTATCCTAAATAGGGTAATCGATTACTGACTCAAAAATAGCCCATAAACTTGATTTTTCCAAGGGAAATCGATTATCCTCAGTAGGATAATATATTACTACTGTAATAGAGCCAAAAATCACATTTTTCTTCATTCCAAAACACTTCTAAACCATACTCCATTAACCTTAGTCATATATTAACATATTGGAACATAATCACAAGCATGCAATACATTTTATATTGCATTTGAACCGTTAGAAACATGTTTTAGCAAGATTAATCAATTTTATCCATTTTCTAACCTAACTCTAACATCTCTAACTCTTAAACTCAAAGAATCTAACTAGAACCCACATAAGCATTAAAGAAGAGGTTGATGAAGATGATGAAGTGAGAATGATCGTAAGCTCTTCCATGAACTTCTTCTCCTTCCTTGAGCTTTTTTTTCCAGACTACCATTAGACATCTCTTTTTTCCTTTTTATTAGTATGCCTTAGACAACGCTTTTGCTTTTTTTGGTATACCTTAGACAACGCTTTTTGGTCAAAGTGCTGTCTAAACCCAACTTTAGCCAGCACTTTTTGTGAAAGTGCTGTCTAAACCCCACCTTAGACAACACTTTTAGTGTAAAGCGATGTCTAAGGTATACGAATTTTTTTTATATAAATTACTTTAAAAAAACTTTGTTTATATGCACCTGTTTTTAAACCGCAATTTACACTAGGTTTTCAACCACATTTTGTAACAAAATATTATAAATTGGAGCTTCAAACCAATATATACACACCAATTTTGCCTATTTATATATACAATTTTTATCCAACAATTTATATATACAAAACAATTGATGATATAAATCATTTCATCCAACAAAACATTTTGCTTCAAATCTACATATTACTTATTGAAATGCTAAGCAAAAAGCAATGCACATCAATATAACTCTATCTTCTACTTTGCACATATAACCTGAAACAACACAAAAAGATTGTAATTCAATTAAAACAAAACATAAACAATGTCTATAGTTACAAAGTTATACATACTCAAAATTCTCATCAATTAAAGTAAGAGTACAATATACCTTATAAAACTCTGAGCTCAATAATAAATTGACACCAATCCTTTTTAATTTCATCCAAATGATCTCTTGAGTAATACGTACACTTGAATTCATCAAAGTACTACATAATAATATAACATAGTTTGATTTAGTTTCAACTATTTAATTATATGAGAAATATGTGTTAAATATTAAAATAACTCATAAGTTAGAAATACATACATCGGATGGAATCTCTATTCGATCCAAAAAAAGAGTTTCTCTCATAAACCTCAACATGAAATAACTGCAATCTATACCATTACATTGTTGAAGACACTACACATAAAAAGAAAATATGGATAAATCCTAAGTTTTATCAAGTATCATCACTAATACAATAAATAATGTGATAATTAATATACCTCCACTCCAATCCATGTAATGTTGTTGGCTCTCCTCTTTGGTACTTGAATATCTCTTTGTGCTCTAAAAGCTTGTATAATGCTAATAAAATATAAATGAATATTTAGAACGATTCACATAAATAAATAAATAAATATACACATGAATATTTAGAACAATCTCACTTACGTATCAATCATATTCTTCATATTCGGGTATGTTGTCCAATCACTTCCTAACGAATCCAGATAATACACAACTTCTCTTATATGATTAATCGCGATCAACAACCAATGTCCACTGTAAGTTTAAACAAATGTTAGATGGAAACTGTCTACACGACGTCAAAATAATTTTTTTTTATAATAGATGAATTTAGAATGAAAATCTAACCCAATATTAAATGGTAAAAAGAACAACTTTTTTGTATCTTTGTCGGTGATAAAGTGATTGCTTACATACACCATGACATCTTCTGATTTATTTATGATTAACCCTAAGTTGATACACGCGGGACTTAAGAATGTGAATCATTGCTCCAATCCACGTGGGCGCATCAATTTGTCATACAAAAACCTTAAATAAAAACATCATTAACATTAGACTATTCATTTGAAACATAAAGTAAATAATTTGTTCAATTAATATAACAAAGTAGATCGAATATACCTCACGTATGTATTGATAACACTGATTCCTAATTCTTCATGAAGAAAAACTTGCTCAAATTACTCATTATCAATTGATTGTTCATATTGAAATCCATAAATACCTTCCTCCATAGGTACAAGATGAGTACCTCCTTTTGAAATATTTATAATTTCTAGAAATGTCTGAAGGCACGACCTATACTTGGAAGTAGGTTTTTCTAGGCGCGGTCTTCTTAGCAACAACCTTTTTTTTGTATGGAAACACTACTAATCTCTTTACCATGAAGCTATATATCATATAATTAGTTAGATGAAGTATTAGATCACAAATTTAACATTTTCCATGCAAAAAATATCATATAATTGTGATGTACCTCTTTTTTTTGAAACAACAGACTCGGTATGCTGCGGAATCTCTTTATCTTTTGCTTTGGATTTTGTTGGAGTCTAATTAACATTATCATTTAAAAAATGTAAGTAAAATAAGCGTAAGAACTTTGAATACCCAATGGTTCATAATGGTTTTAAGCATACCTTATATCCTACGCTAATAAGGCCTGACGGCCATGCAACAAACGAACCTATTGGATCTCACACCAATGTTGCATCCGAAACATCGTTAGGATATGGTAATAATGAATCCATCACTAAAGCAATATCAACCGAGACTTTCAAACATCCATTATGGAGCGGTTTAGTATGAAGTAATTCTCCCAAAGTGTTATACACTTTCCCTTGCCAACCATCCAATAAGTTGATAACGATAAGTAGAGGTGACAAGGGGAAATGCCCTAAAACCAATAATAAATATGACATTGTTAATGTGTATATGTCAATTAAATAATTTAAGCTAATAATTTAATTTCATAAAAATATATATAATTACCTCTGAAATATTCAGTTGAAAGTTACAGTTGATACTATCTTTGTCCGAAGTATCTTTAAAACCTGAAGTGTTGTCTCTTTCTTTTTCCTTTCTTAATTCACGAACTTCAACTTGCAGTGCTTCCAATGTTTTCTAAAGTTCTTTATTACTAGGATCCTTTTGTTTTTTAATATTCAAGGATGTCAGAGTGATCCAAAATCCCTTACCCCTCACCCGACCAGAATACTCACGGACATCTAATGCCTGACTAAGTATGCTCCTGGAATCATTGGCTTCATATGGAGATAAAGACTGAGATAGAGTCTCCTGAAAATCAGATGAATATTAAATATTTATCAAATACTTGTTGAACATCTTCTTTAACAACTCCATTCTTTCCCACACGGGCTTCCTTCCACAAAACATGTGTCGGAAGAGATGTTTCAGAACTATTCTCCTTTTGTAACTACACATTAAGCTAAATAATATGATCAAATATAACTCATTATGAACAATTATATCATTGCAATTTATAGATACTTACTATAGACTGTTCTAAGCGTCCATATCCAACATGTCCTTTTCTATATGGATACATGGGAAACACATTCTTCTGACCGAGAAACACATTCTTCTGACAAAGTTCCAATCGTGTCGTATCGGTTCCTTCTTCACAAACAGGACACACACGTTGACCTTTATTGCAATACCCTAATAGATTCCCCTATACTGGAAAATCATTAATTGTGCCAAACAACATCGCCCTCAAATTGAAACTTTCTTTCCTATATCCGTCATAAACCTCCACATTGTTCTCCCACAAAATCTTTAAGTCTTCGATCAAAGGTGTCAAGTATACATGTATGTCATTCCCTAGTTGTTTAGGCCTAAAAATTAACATATATAACATCATGTATTTACGCTTCATACATAGTCATTGAGGTAGGTTATAAATCATAAGAATCACAAGCCATGTGGTATGTGAGATACTTTGAAGACCATGCGGGTTCATTCCATCAGTAGATAATGACAAGCGAAGGTTTCTTGCTTCTTCCCCAAAGTTAGGATAATCATTATCAATTTTCTACCACTGTGGTGAATCAGCCGAATGTCAATACTTTCCATCAATAATTCTTTCATCTGCATGCCAAGTCAGGTGTCTTGCATCAGTTTCACTATGAAACATGCGCCTAAAATCTCGGAATTATAGGAAAATACCATAAGACCTTTCCTGGAGACAATTTTTTCTTATATCGAGACAAACCGAATTTAGGGCACTCAGTTAATGAGGCATATTCATTTCGAAACAAAATGTAATCATTTGGACAAGCATGTATCTTATCATAGCTCATACTAATAGAGCTCAACATTTTTTTGGCTTCATAGGTTCGGTTAGGAAGAACGTTATCCTCCGGTAGCATTTCTCTCATAAGGGCCAACAACTCTGTGAAACTTTTATCCGACCATCCATTGCCCGCCTTTAAGTTGTACAACTTTAATACCACAGACAATATTGTGAATTTAATGCAACCTTTATACAACGGTATCTCTGTATTTCTTACCAACCTCTCAAACATTTTGGGACAATCATGAAGATCTTCTTCAAGTGCTTTTGCAATCTTTTCGACTCGATCACAATCGTATGTTTTCATGTCTTTGTTGTCATAGGCATATGTCATATTACTTTTCCCCCTCGGTTCAAAATTCTCGTTAATTTTCTCACCATGAAATATCCAACACTTATAACTTTGATCAATTATATGCATCAGTAAATGAGATTTCAATCCATCTGCGTCAACCCGACTCACATAACAACAATCCAAGAAAGGACATTTCATTCGACTGGGGTCTTCAACATGTTGAATAACAAACTTATAGAATTCCAATACCCCATTCTTGTAATCTTTGGAAAATCGATCGGCAGACATCCATTTTGTATCCATGGTTTCCTACTTATTAAGATAAACAAAAACACTACTATAATTATTCACGCAACTATTTCAAAAGAACATAAAAGAAGATTTTCCTAAGAAAAACACTTCCGCGTTACAGAAAGAATATTAATACAAACTTTTATTTCACGTATTGTCTACCATATGAAGATTTGAGTGCACGAATAAAATACCTTTCTCGTAGTAGCACTTGGTTCAAAATAAATTCTCCTCAAACAACAATTTGAAAAGAACAATCACAATTGAAAGCAATCAATATCAACTTCAAAACTAAAACCATGAAGATGTTAGTAACACAAGAGAGATTAAACCAGGAATAAGCCATTGAAGAATTCCAAAATTGAATCATTTATAATTGTATAGTTTTGAATTTAATAGCATAAAACCAAGATATTAATATCCATAAGAGAACAACAAAACACTTAGTACCTATACCCCACTCTATAACTTGATTTAATATAATTTTTTTGGTTAATTATTTTTAAGAATGATCTAACAATATAATCTTTCCCAACAAAAACTTCTAATAATGCACATAAAAACATTAACATCAATTCCATACAATATTTAATAGTTTTCAGTAACATGGGCTACCACATGATACAAAAGAGACAATATGGTTTACATCAATCAGATTCCTCAAAGAAGAACCCTAAATTCAAAAATGTTCATATAAAAAACTGGACCTTACAAATCCATGGAACAGTTATTGTATGATTGTGAAAAAACTTGTAATGATTAAAGTAATGGATTCTGGTTATGACCCTAATCATCTATCCCAAAGTCAGTACCAAGCTACATTCATGAGTAGAACCACTATTTATCATCTCTAACATTAACCCTAACAGAAAAGAAGAAATATTACCGAAACGGTGAAGAACGGTGGAGTACGGTGGAGGACGCTGGAGGACAATGGAGGAAGGACAAGGGCGAGATAGTAATCGAGATGGTGGAGGACAGTGGACGACGGTGGCGAGAGTTGTTCTTTGTTCGTTCGTTCGTCGTTCGAAGTTTGCAGTAGAGAGGGAAAGAATAGAGATATGAAAAATAGAATACTGATATTATTCAATTTTTTATTTTAATTAATAAGACCTTAGATAATGCTTTTGATAAAAGTGTTGGCTAATATAGGCCTTTAGCCGCGCTTTTGAAAAGCGCTGGCTAATATGAGCCTTTAGCAGCACTTTTCAGATTACTTTTTTTTATATAATTTATATAACTCTAGACAGCGCTTTTGAGAAAAGCACTGGCTAATATAGGCCTTTAGCAGCGTTGGCTAATGTGGTCCTTTACCAGCGCTTTTCAAAAAATGATGTCTAATTAAGGCCTTTTAGCAGCGCTCTTACTCTTTTTCGTATACAGTTTTTGTGTTTTATTTTTTATTTAACTTATAGCAGCACTTTTGGATAAAAGCGTTGTCTAAGGTGCGCTAGTAAAAGTCATTTTTAGCGTAGTGTATCCAAAATTGTCTCTAATGCACCAATTAATAAAACCTCAAAGTAAAATAATATTAATAAATTCAATATGAGCTTAACAGTTGCTCTAATCATCTGAACATATACTCTCAGAGCACACTGGAATATAATTGAGCTCAATTAATATTATGCATGGCATTTTAATAAAATATGAGGTATTACATTAGACATTGTTTTAGACTGACCCTTGGATTGGGAGTATACCCCTAAAGAATAAGTTCCTTAGGTTGTTGAAAATCATAGGTTATCTTGAAGGAAGTGTGGGAGAGGTAAGAAGGTGGGTTGATGAGACTCTCATTTGAGACTTCATGGTGGATGGGGTCTCTCTTCATTCATGAGGAAATTTTCGTCGTTGAATTCCTCTCATTCATTCGATGATATTTTTTTCCTTATGCATAGATATTTGGGTTGATGAAACCCTTCTTTTAGCCTCTTCTATTTTTTTGTCACCCCTCCTCCATATGCAATATGTCTTTTCCCCTCATTTAGGGTTGTTGGGCACCTTTAAAGTTATTGTTTTCTCTTAGAAGTTTATCCTTGATAGATTCTTCTCCATAAAGAATTTATTCAAGAGAAAGGTGATGATGATCCCTAATATTACCTTGTTTCATATTTGTGGTGTTTTTATAAAGTCGGTTTCTCATTTGTTTGTAACTAGCAAATTAGCTACCAATTTCTTGTATATGATTTTAACTTGTTTGGATCGCAGATGATTTTTCCTTTTATATGATCTGGTATGCCATGTAACACCCTTCTAACCCCATAGAATAAAACATAATAATACTTAAATAATTCAGAGTACATATCATAAAGGTGTCACACTTTCTACATAAAACATCAATCCTAACCACCTGCTCCGTAACACGGGTTTTCAAAACATTTAAAATATTCACTTATTTAATAAATTAATAATCAAATTAAACTTTGAAGCGAAAATCATACTTCAAAATTATTTCATTAATTTCATCAAAATATCAAGACCTTTGGTCATTGTCAACAAATCATCATCAACTAAAAATTCAACATCCATTAACTCATAAAAATCATTCTAACAAGCACATATTATTCACATAAGCGTTTGCCCAGCCGATGTTACATCTACCAGAGCAGGACACCATATAACTCTACAAAAATAAGCCAAACAACTCCAAGCTAAACTTCACATACCGAGAAGCTACTCCTAAATATCTGCAGGATGACATAATAGACCATCACCAAAAGCAGGAAGGGTGAGTAATCATAAATCAATATAAACAATATAGATAAAAGATATTACGAGGAACATTCATCATATATCAACACATCCTAAGTTCTCACCCAACACATCACATAACTCATCAAATCATCTAATCCACACAAATGCAATTATGCTATGCCACCAAGAATGAGATGTAACGTCATAGGAATGCATGTGGTATCAAATCATCATCACAAATGGACACTGGGCCATCAACCCTCCATAAGGGAGCACATAATAAACATCATATCACTTCAATCCTCACAATGGGATTGAAGCTACCAACGGACCAAAGTCCCCTCATAATTATACCATGAATGCAAGATGCAACACCATCATAATCTCATCCACATTCATCATCATCACCATCATCATCCATACAACTAACATGCTTCACATATTCATGTCATCATGCCTCACATCATCATAGTCATCATGTTCTCGACAAAATACACATAATTCATCATATAGACATCAATACATCATTGTCATCATATAAGTATCGGTACATCATTATCATCACATAACAATCATAAACATCATATTATAACATCACAACTTCATTCCAATACCAAATAATCATATTTGTCACATAGCATGTATAAACATTAAAACATACACCTCATCTATTTATTTCATCATAACATCGTTAGTAACATCATTCACATGACCTTCATCACATAGGTAATCAACACATAATCATCATATAATTAACATCGTGACATAACGACACCCTATTATTATACTCTAGATCAACATAAGCATCAACACATAACTATTATCCAATCAACAACTTGAATTCATCATTGCCTATTCATCAGACACCACTACAAACAATCTTATCACATCACTTACACCTCTATTTCACTCTAACTAACTCCTAACCATCGTCTTTACCATCACTAGTCATATGACATCACCATTCTTCCATTTAGAATAAGATTCATCATTTATAACTACACGTCTTGAAATCGATATACAATTAGTCACCTTGCAACATCAATTCATATCATTTAAATTATTTCTAGCAACATGAGACTATTTTTAAATGAGAGCACATTGTCTTAGCTTCACACAACTTCGAACGATGCATAAATCAGACACTCAAAGCTCAAGATATGAATTTTTGTAGTTTTGGAACAAAACTGCCAGGAGCCGCTCGCTGGGACCTCGCTTAGCGAGCTACTCGTTGTCTGCGAACTTGCCAGAGATTCTTGTGATGACAACACTTTTCCCCTTTGATTCTACACCCATAAATTAAGGCAATATACCATATATCTAACACACATACATCAATCACATCAAACATCACAAATCAAATCATCAAAATTCATCAATTCTACACCTTTAATCCTAGGTTTTCCCTTAAAAACCCCAAAATACCCAATAACATCTAACTATATATCATACACATTGAAATGAAATACTCCCCGTACCTTTGAATGAAGCTTTCTACAATCTTCTCTCAAATTCTCTGGAGATTCGTCAAGCCCTAACTTCCTTTCCTTCTTTCTTCAAAGTCTTCTCTTTTATCTCCCAAACACGATCGTGAAAATTGATCGTATCACAAAACTCTCAACTTCCTTTTTGTCAATCTTACCCCTAGAACCCCTAATATGATCTTCCCATATTACCCTCACTTACTCCACATATTATTACCAACATATCCTCATTATCTCTTTTTATTTTAAATAATAATAATAGTCCAAATAATATTAGTCTACTACTATTATTACTAAATAATTCTATATAATCACCTATTTCATCAAATCCCACAACACACAACATAAATACATCCTGCATCATATATCTCACCAAAATTCACCGATAAACCTCAAATATTTATAATAAATCAATTAAATAAATATTATAATTATTTTGAGGTGTTACAATTCTCCCCACTTAAAGAATTCTCTCCCTCGAAAATTTCCCTAATAAAATAGAGTCGGATACGACTCTCTCATCTGATCTTCACATCCCCAAGTCCACTACATCAATCATCAACGAACCCTCTAAGTTTAAATACCTCTATCTGTCTAGCAATCCATCTTCGGGTGATAATTAGAACTCAATTTCAACTTAGAGCCTAAACATCCTACAAACTTTTCAAAAACCTCGACAAAAATCTTGGATCCCTATCTCATGTAACTTCATAATTTCCTCAGTGTACATCTTAGCTAACTTCCGTATAGAATAAATAATCTTCATCGGTAGGAAATGAACCGATTTAGTTAATCCATCCACAATCTCCCAAATTGAATCATTCCCATTTTGATACCTTCGGCAATCTCGACACCAAAATCCATACAAGAACCATCCTATTTCCATTCCGGAATATTCAACAATTGCTTCAGACCTAAATACTTTTGATATTCTGTCTTTAGATTCTGATGAGTCAAACATACATTACACAAACGCAGTAATATATCACTTCATACTCGGCCATCAAAACAACTTCTGCAGTACATGGTACATCTTTGTAGCACCAAGATGAATACTTAACCTACTTCGATGTCCTTCTTCTAAAATACTCTTCTTAAATTCTGGAACACCAGAAAAATACACTCGATTTCGGAACTTCAAGATACCATTCTCATTAATTCAGAATTCAATTTAGTTACCTTGGTTAATCAAGGTCAATTGATCAACCAACTTCAAATCAAATTGCTATCTTACTCGGACCTCTTCCATAATATCAGTAGTCAATCTTAACATTCCCTGCTTCACACTGTCAAAGGTAATCTCGCATGACAACTCATGTCTCTGAACTACTCAACCATTTCCATTTCTTTTACCATCATTGTCGACATATGAAATGTCTTCTACTCAGAGCATCTGCAACTTCATTCGCCTTACCCGGATGGTAACTCAACTCAAAATCAAAGTCCTTCAACATCTCTAACCACCTCCTCTGCCTCATATTAAACTATTTCTAATCAAACAAATATCTCAAACTCTTATGATCGCTGAACACTTCAAATCTAGACCTAAAAAGATAATGTCTCCATATTTTCAACGCACATACCACTGCTGCCAATTCTAAGTCGTGGGTTGGACAATTCCTTCATGCACTCTTAATTATCTGGAAGCATAAGCAACCACTTGACCATTCTATATCAACACTCCACCAAGACCATCTTCTAAGCATCACCATAAACCACAAAAGACTCACACGAATTAGGAAAAATCACTATTGGAGCAGTCTTTAACTCCTTCTTCAGTTCCACAAAACTTTCCTAAACAATGCAACATCCCACACATACATTTGACCCTCCCGAGTCAACTAAGTTAAAGGTATAACCTACTGAGAAAAACCTTACATAAGTCTGCGTTAACAACTTTCTAATATCATAAAGCTTCTTACTCCAATAACTGAATTCATAGTCTATCACTGCAACACAACATCAATCCTAGAAAGATTAACAACTATTGCACCACTAAAATCACCTGACTAAGGAAACATACTACCTACAACACAATTCGACAATTGGCATGAAGCTTCCTTTCTCTCAATATCACAATATCACCAACGAAGACCACCACAAAATTATCCTGTGATACTCATGAAAAAATTGATTCATATACTCCACGAATACGCCAGGTGCATAGGATACACCAAATGGCCTCACAGTGTTTTCATGGTGAATGTACCTCGTCCTGATAATTGTCTGCAGAATATCCTTAAATTCACACTTGATTATCAAATAAGCTATCTCATTATCATTGATAGTCACACCACTTACATCACAACAACATCATTGACAAATCACCACAATAGGACTCATAATAAACATCATGCATCAAAAAACTCATATAAATCAACCATAATGTAGTTCATCACTTATATCACTAAATAACCATCATATCACACTTTAACACATAACATAAGTTAATACAACATTCCTATCATTATGAAACATATACATGTATAGTCTCGCTCAACTTCATCAATCTAAAATACACTTTTTAGTATAGTAATATGTGTTAAGCGATCCTCTACCCTCACTAAACGAGCTACTCATTGCCTCGAGGAGGAAAAATTATTCCAGACCTCGCTAAGTAAGCTCTGCGAATTCTGCATAAAAATTTTGATATCACATGGGAACACATCCAAAAGTCATACACCTCATATAAATCACCAACCACTACATTTCCTTATGCCCTCAAAAGAACTCACGTTGTAAACATTTTTGCACCATCTTTCATAAGCCTATTTACTTGTGTTGCAGTGAGAATCGGATACCAAGCTATTAAGTGAGCTTGAATCGCAAAACTATTATGTTCACCATCGACTTTAATTTAATCCAAAGGGAAAAGGGAAAAAGATCGTAAAAACCCTAAATGAGGAGAAACTAGGTTCGGGGGTTGATTATACCTAGGGAAGGTGTTAGCATCCTAAGCATCCGCAGTATCCTACGGGAACCTCTTGTTAATATTTGTGTTATTGTTATTTATTGCTTGTTAAAATTATGGGAACCTAAGGTTTTTATTTCTAATGGTGCTCGCACAACTTCGCATCGATGCCTACGTATCGGGTATAGAATCAGAGCACTTGTAGTTCTCCTAAGGATTAACGAACACTTGGTTACGCTCAAGGTTCGCGGGGGAAGGTAAGTGTTATGGCAAACACTCACGTGACTTTAAGAAAGTCACAAAAAGTTGTAAAATAAAACACTAAGGACCTAATGGCTAAGGACCTAAGGATGAGGGACCTAATTGCTAAGGTCAAAGAAAAAAGAAGGACCTAATTGCTAAGGTCAAAATGGTAACTAGGGATGGCTAAACTTCCTATGACATTGAGTCAACTGCAGGAGTTCTTTCCCTTTTGGATTTAAATGCAAAGAAAGTAAAGTAAATAAATGAGGGTGCAAGCTCCTAAGTCTAAGACATAGGTTGCTACTTGCAAAAAAAAGAATGAATAAAGTAAATGGACAATGCAAAGTAAAAGGGCTTAGTAACCGGGCTATGGCTCGATATATGGATCGAGAATGCTGAGGTGGAAAACAAGCGTGGTGCGTCAATTTGTTTAAATTAGAAAGCTGTGAAGTGTAAGGAATGTGCAGATGGCGATCGTAAACGACCGACTTACGTGTGTGAGTGAAGTGTGTAAAGTTCACTTGGCGTTGGACCAAGGATTTATTATCTTGAAAATTAAAGTTAATATGGTGAGCGCTTCATATTTTATCTTAACAATATATGGTCACGATGCGAAATAAATATAAACATAGTGCGCATACAACCAAGACCTCAAAAGATTAAATTAAAACTATAACTAAGGGATAAACTTAAATCTAAACCTCTCACACTAATAGGATCTAAAACTAAGCTAAACAAATCTATCTTAAACGAAGAAGAACTATACAAATGTTTTTGGATTTTTTTTATAAAAATAAGTGATTAATTAAATATGTACTAAAACAAAATAGAAAAGAAGGAATTGAATTTGAAATATTTTTTGTTGTATATTTTCTTATATGTATATATAAATATCTAACTAAATATAAAAATAAAATAGAAAAGAAAATTTTAAAAGTTTTTTATTTATTTTTCTAACTAAATGTAATAACAAAAATAGAAAATAAAATTTTGAAAATAAAAGTTTTTTATTTATTTCATATGTATATAGATTTCTTAAAAATATAATAATAGAAAAGAGAATTTGAAATTAAAAAAAGATTTTTATTTTATTTTATAGGTATATAGATTTTTTTAACTAAATATAATAATAGAAAAGAGAATTTGAAATTAAAAAAAGATTTTTTATTTTATAGGTATATAGATTTTTTTAACTAAATATAATAATAATAGAAAAGAAAATAAATGAAAATTAAAATGCTTAGTTATTTATTTGATAATTTAACTAAATATTCTTAAAAAACTAATAAGAGAAAAAAAAAAGCTGGAAATGGGTTGCGGTTGTTGCTTGGCTGGTAGGCCCAATGGGGCGCTGGATATACAAGCGGGTCGGGTCCAACCCGCGACCCGCTTCAGTTGTAAAGGGGGAAGAACAGAAAACCTAGGTCAAACGCGCCGTTTCACTCTCCTTCTCCTTGTTCTTTCTCTTTCTCACGAAACTCTCTCTCCCTCTCGCTCACGAAGCGCTCCCTCTCGGCTCTTCTCACATTCGACTCACCGTCTCTCACTATGTCTCACTCACTCTCTCTGATTTGACCTCATGGTGGCTGATGATTGGTGGCTCGACTTGTTCTGAGTGATTGCGAACGGCGGCGAGGGTTCTTGGGTGATGGCCGACGCGGATGGCCGGAGGTGATGGCTTACGGTTCTTGAGAGTTGGTGAAGGATGCACTAATTCGAGGAAGAAGAGTGGTTTATTGGGTTTGTGGCTGGTTATGTTTCTGAGTTGGCGATGGGTCTGAGTTTTGTTTGCTATTTTGACGCGGTGGAAGGGGTTTTGGATGCAGGTAGAATTTGGATTGAGAACGGTGGCGCAACGATGGTTTCGAAGGTTTGGAGGTATTGTTTTCGCACGAAGGTCAACCGTGTTTGGTTTTGTTCTGCGGTGGACAGTGGGTATAATGTGTTGAGTGGTTCTGAGTTGGATTTTGGTGTGTTTTCGGGTTTGGGGGTGACATGTTTAAAGGTTGAAGAAGTGAGGGAGGAAGACGGTTCTGTGTTGACGGTGATGAGTTGAAACAGGTGGGTGGCTTCGGTTGTGGACGGTTGGTTTGTGTATCTCACGGTAATGTTTCTCAATTTTACTTTAAGGTGGTAGTTTTCAGACCTATCTCAATCTCACTGTGTTTGCCCTTTTTTTTGAAATCAGTTTGGGTGTTTTGAAGGTTGAAGAAGGTGAATGGTTAATAGAGATGATGGTTTGAAGGTGAATCCGTGTTCGGGTTTGCTGCTTGATTCAAGGTAGCTCGCGTTTTGAAGATAACGGTGAAGCGGGACTGGTTTTTCTTTGCTAATATGAAGGTGAGTTGTTGAAGGTCGCGGGTTCAGGTTTTTTTGATGTTCAGTTTCAAATCGCGGAAGGTTCGTTCTGTTAATATGAGATTTCTCTGCTTATGGTTGGTTTACGGTTTCACTCTTGGATTGTTTGCTCGCAGGTTTGACGCGGTGGTAGCGGTGGGTGTTTTGTGTTGCGGTGGCCGTTGTGAGGTTTACAGGCGGTTTCGGCGGCATTTGGTATGAGCTATAGATGGTTTTGCGGTTGAAGGTTGAAGATGGGGTTCGAAAGTTTGTGTGTAAAGAGAAAATGAGGATTCAAAGGGGTGTGTGGTTCGACTGTTTTCTTGATGGATGAGTTCTGTTTTGGGGTTGAGTAAGGGACAGTTTCAATGTGTTACTGATGTATGGAGGTTGTGCATGTATGGTTTCTGTTCTGGTTACAGTTTGCAGAACACGGTTCAATGACGACAAGGTAGTCACGGTTTTGTTGTTGTTTTTGAGTTTAGAGAAAAGTTCATGGTTGGTTTTCAATCGGTGCATTTCTGTGATTTTTGTTTTGAATTTGGGTTAGTGTTTTGGATTTTGTTATTTTGCAGGTATGTGGATGAGTGAATTTTCTGTGTATTTGTGTGAATTTCTTGCTAGGTTCTGTTTGAATATGGTGATTTGAAGGTTGCATTTCTGTGAAGGTGGTGATGGTTTTGGAGGAAAACAGTAAGGTTCAATATCTCTAAATTTCTCTTTGTTTCTATTTTGATTCTCTTTTCACTCTCAGACTTTTCTGTTTTTTTTTGTCTATGTGTAGTCAATGTTCAGGAGTTGGAAGGAGGATGGTTTGATTTACAGATTTGTTTTAGATTTGGTCAGTTTCGGTTTGAAGGTTTTCATGTTGCTAGACTTTTGTTGTACTGTTGTGGCTGTTATGGTTTTAAGTTTTTTTTTGAAGTTTTTTAATATGAAGTTTTGCTCTTTGTGTGCAGATTGGAATTTGAAATGAAACTGAGAAAGAAAACTAACTATGGACAAATGCTAAAAAGAGGTGAAGGAAAAAAAAGAGATATTACCGACCCGAAAGTTATCGGGGTGAAGGATCCGCAATTGGTAAGCCTCTTATTCCTCTTCTGATGTTCTTCTGAAGTTTTTTTTGCTGTTCTGTGAGATTTTAATGGCTGTTCTGAGTTGCTTTTGGGGCTGTCTTTGTGAGATTTTTGGATGTAACAGTGTGTGTTTTTGGGGCTGTTTTTGTGAGATTTTTGCATGTAACAGTGTGTTTTTGGGGCTGATAACTTCCTTTTTTTTGAATAAACAACAACAGGTTTTTATAGGAAAGATTTAGGGTTTGTGGCTGTTTTGGTCCTACAAACTTGTGGCTGAAGGGTTTCAAAAAAGAGGACAAAGTCTGAGAAATTGTTGCAATGGAGTAGTGGGGCTGCCATGCAGGTCTGCTGTTGTTTTTGCATTTAATTGAACTTTGTTTGCTTGTGAAAAGAAAAATGGTCCCTGTTGTCCTTTTATGTACTGCTGTACTTTGTGATTGTTTTTTTTAATTTCTTTGTGATATTGGAATATTTGGACTGAATTTGTAATCAAAATTGATGAAATGATGTTATATGGTATGGACATGATGCATATGAATTTATGGAATTGAAATTGAAAGAATGCTTGAATATGAATGAATGCTTATGTATGAATGTTGAATGATAAATTGAAATGTGAGATTATGTTTAGATGTGAACTATGACTTAGAATGATGACATGTTTGAAAGAAACTTGATTATGTAATGGTTATGTTTGATGGATTAATTTGAATATGTTTGGTACATAAACCTTGAATATGTTTTAATCGATATGAATATCTATATATGAATGAATTGATATTGACTTGGCTTGAATTTTTTTTGTAGGGGATTTATAGATTGAAGTTGACATTGAAGCATGGAGTAATGGCATAAAGAAAAGAAACTTGACATGAAAATTGTATTCTTGTTAGGTCTAGAACTTGTACCTCATAAATTTAATTCTTGTATCATTTGAGCTATAAATGCAAATGAAAGAACATGTATATGAATCAATGCTTGAATGTAATGAACATAATGTGTTGAATATGAATGTAGTGAATGAATGAGGGTTATGGAATAAATGAATGTGAATGAATGACTAGAAATATGAAAACTTGTTAAGGTTTGAAACTTGAATTGAGATTTGAAAATTTGGAAACAAACTTGAACTTGAAAGAAAGTTGAAATTTAAATCTTGGAAAAATGAAGAATGTACTTAGAACAAGACTTGAAATAGGATGGAATTTTGAGATGGAATCTTAGAATTGGAATTTGAATTGAGATTGAATAGAAAAAGAATTGAGTGAAATTTGAATTGAAATTGAAGCTTAGAAAATTGAATTGGAATTTGAAAATTGGAATTGGAATCTTGAAGTGAAATTATGAAATTAACACTTGAGCTTATAAACTTAAATTTTAGAAAAGAACTTAAAAACTATGAATGATTGAGATTGAAAATGAAATTTGAAATAGGACTTGGAATGAAAATAGAAACTTGAACATGAATTGAAAATTACAAATAGAAATTGACATTAAATTTAGAAATAAAAACTTGAAAATGAAATAAAATTAAAAATTAAAAAAATAGAAAATAAATTCAAAAATAAAAACTTGAAAATGAAATAAAAAATTAATTTAGAAATGAGAACTTGAAAATGAATAGAAATAACAAATAAGTTTTAGAAAAAATTTGAAAATGAACTAAAAAATTAGAGGTAGAAATTGAAATAAAATTTTAAAATAGGAGCTTGAAAATAGAAACGAAAATAGAAATTAAAATTAAAAACACAAAAATGAATTAAAAAGTTATAAATGAGAAATAGAAATTAAATTAAAATGGAAGCTTATAAGTGAAAAGAAATTAAGAATTAAAATTATAAATAGCTAGAAAATGAGAAGAAAGCAACAGAAAATAAATCTGGAATTTCCCTGCTAAATGCGATGAATGTATGATGCGAGCAGTTAGGGGTAAAATTTGGGGTGTGACAGTTTCCCCTATTTAAATAACTTTACCAGATGGCATGAATGACGATAGTCACTCAGGCGGTCAGGGTGAAAGGTATTTAAATATAGAAATAACCGGAAATTTTGCCCCTAAATGCGGTGTTATGCTGGACTACAAACTATCTAACTCTGTAACTCTTATGCAAACGAATGATGCTTATGGTATGAATGATTAGAATGAGATATATCGACAACCACATGCCAAGACTCACTGGGGATGGCAAACACTGGGGATAAAGGAGCGAAAACGGGGAGTATTCAAAGTGATAAATCAACAGGTTCAAGTGTAACTGTTGACACTAAGAATAACAAAAGACGGGAACAAAAGGAAATCCAAAGTATTGGATCAACGAACACAGACAAAACAAAATTCAAAATGACTGCACAGTGGCTCGATGCGACCAACTGACACCAAGAATACAAATAAGACAAGGAAATAATCGAAGTGGTTGCCCAATGGCTCTGTGCGATCAAAAGACTTTGAGAAGTAAAAGGCAACATATTCAAAGTGAATGCGCAGCGGCTCGATGCGACCAACTGACACTAAGAATATAAATGACAAAAATATTCAAAGTGGATGTGCAGCGGCTCGATGCGACCAACTGTCATTGGGAATGATAAACATAATATTCAAAGTGAATGCGCAGCGGCTCGATGCGACCAACTGTCACTAAGAATAATCAACAAAAATAAACATTCAAAGTGAATGCACAGCGGCTCGATGCGACCAACTGTCACTGGAAATGAAATGACACAAAATTCAAAGTGAATGCGCAGCGGCTCGATGCGACCAACTGACACTGAGAATGACAACAACAAACCTATTCAAAGTGAATGTGCAGCGGCTCGATGCGACCAACTGACACTAAGAATAGAAACGACACAAAATTCAAAGTGAATGCGCAGCGGCTCGATGCGACCAACTGACACTGAGAATGACAACAACAAACCTATTCAAAGTGAATGCGCAGCGGCTCGATGCGACCAACTGACACTAAGAATAGAAACGACACAAAATTCAAAGTGAATGTGCAGCGGCTCGATGCGACCAACTGACACTAAGAATATAACAAAATAAACATTCAAAGTAAATGTGCAGCGGCTCGATGCGACCAACTGTCACTGGAAATAATAATCATAATATTCAAGGTGAATGCGCAGCGGCTCGATACGACCAACTGACACCATGAATAACAACAAAAATACTCGAAGTGAAAGCACAATAGGTTCGAAACCTATTGACACTAAAAAAGAAAGCCAAGATACACTCAAAGTGAATGCGCAACAAGTTAAAAAAAACGGTTGACACTAAGAATGATAAAGACAAAGTAGTCAAAGTATTCAAAATGGTAAATTAGCAGGTTCAAATGTAACTGCCAACACCGAGGATAAGGAAGGAAATCACAGTGATTTAGTAGCGGCTCTATGCGACCAGCTAGCATTGGGGATAGAATGCAGATCACCCAAAGATAGATCAACGACTCTAAGCGACCGGCTAACACGAAAAAGTAACAACAAAATATGTTGGAGTTTTCAAATAAGATAAGACATCCAACCTCTGGAAATTCCTTCAGGAACCATTTAGAGAAAGGGTACAAGTATGTACAAAATCAAATGGACTTGGATTTTAAGCAAAAGGTTTCAGGACCTGCTTAAAAGATTTTTGCCAATGACAATTGGACTTCAAGGAGATATTGGTGGTCATAAAGACAAATACTAACCACAATTTGAATTTCACAGGGAACACCAGCAATTACTGGGGACAAAAACAAATGGTAAACCACTTCGGGTACCAACAACAATGAATTCTCAAATTGAGCACTAATGATATATGGACTTGGAGTTAGACAAACGCCAACTGGGGAAAGACAAATGCTAATGTCAAATGCGCATGATTGAGCATGAGGCGAATGATCATGATATGCAAATGTTGACTCTAAAGAGACAAAGAGTTTTGATAAGACTCAAAGAGGGGTAGGCTCTCAACACCAATACTCAGATGAGCAACATGAAAAACACTAGGGAGATTTCTTCGAACTTGGAAATCATGCCTGGTCCAAGGATCCATCCAAGATTGTTATCAGTTTTGAACTTCTATGGGGATTTCTGTAATAATAGTATAAAAGTTTTGTTGCAAACCGAGACTTCTTGGGGAAGCAGAAAGTTCTTTCCAATTTTCCCAAAGTCAAAGAAACTTGAAAGTTTTTCAGTATGTTTTCAAAAAAACATTTCCTTAAAAAAACTTGTCATTTTCAAAGTTAAATTGTAATCAAGCGATGGCATTTTGCATAACAAAAGAAAATAAGAAGTTGAACAAAAAAATCCATAGGCAAAGTTTGTATTTTATTCAAGAATGGTAGCTTGCCAATGGCAAAAACTCCATGGGAAATTACAGTTTGAAAATGGCAATGGGGAAAGGTCTATATTGAATCCAACGACCGCTACAATCCCTAAAACTAAGACCGCCCGACACCTTGCTTCTGATAAGAGCAATTGGATTGGTCTTCCAGTATGATTCTTCAGTAATGGTAAACACCATCTGCTACAGTCAAATGCCTTTGTCCCTAACTTTTGCCTGGACCGCCCTTTCGGGTTTTCAATCCACCGGGACGCTCTTTTTTGCCTAAGCCGCCCTTTCGGGTTTTCAACTTAGCGAGCTCTTATTTTTTCATTTTTATCCCTAACTTTTGCCTGGATATCCTTCATAGGTTTTGATCCACCGGGATACCCATTTTGCCTAGGTCGCCATTTCTGGTTTTCGACCTATCGGGTTTTATTTAGGCATAATATTTTTTGACTGCATCAGAATTCACCGGGTGCTTCAGCTGTTCACCATCCATAGTTGTAAGGATTAAGGAACCTCCGGAGAATGCCACCTTCACAACATATGGGCCTTCATAGTTAGGACTCCATTTTCCACGCATGTCTTTGTGGACTGGCAAGATTTTCTTGAGTACAAGATCTCCTTCTTTGAATTCTCGGAGACGGACTTTCTTGTCAAATGCTCTCTTGATGCGCTTTTGGTACAACTGGCCATGGCACATGGCGGTCATTATTTTCTCGTCAATAAGGTTCAATTGGTCAAACCTGTTCTGGACCCACTCAGCTTCCTCCAGTTTGGTTTCCATCAAGATTCTCAAGGATGGTATCTCTACTTCAATAGGGAGGACTGCATCCATCCCATACACCCGAGAAAAAGGGGTTGCCCCTGTTGAAGTGCGAACTGATGTCCTGTATCCGTGTAAGGCATATGGTAACATCTCGTGCCAATCTTTGTAAGTTTTTACCATCTTCTGTAGAATCTTTTTGATGTTCTTGTTTGCAGCTTCAACAGCTCCATTCATCTTCGGACGATACGGAGAAGAGTTATGATGCTCAATCTTGAATGTCTCACACAGCTCTTTCATTGTTTTGTTGTTCAAATTGGTCCCATTATCTGTTATGATCCGGCTTGGGATTCCATAACGGCAAATAATTTGGTTCTTGATGAAACGGGCAACCACTTGTTTTGTCACATTGGCGTAGGAAGCTGCTTCTACCCATTTGGTGAAATAATCAATTGCGACCAAGATAAACCGGTGACCATTGAAGCTTTAGGCTCAATTGCCCCTATCATGTCAATGCCCCACATTGAGAAAGGCCACGGCGATGACAGAACATTCAAAAGCGTTGGAGGTACGTGGACCTTGTCGGCATAAATTTGGCATTTATGACACTTCCTGGCATACTTGAAACAATCTGATTCCATGGTCAACCAGAAGTATCCAGCTCTCAAAATCTTCCTGGACATGGCATGTCCATTGGCATGTGTTCCAAATGATCCTTCATGGATTTCCCTGATCAATAAGTCTGCTTCGCGCTTGTCCACACATCTGAGCAGAACCATATCATGATTTCTCTTGTAAAGCACATTGTTGCTGAGGAAGAACTTGGACGCCAATCTTCTCAGAGTCTTCTTGTCTAGGTTTGTCGCATTAGCTGGGTACTCTTGATTCTGCAAGTAGTTCTTGATGTCGTAGAACCACGGTTTCTCATCAGTTTCCTCTTCGACCAGTAGACAGTAGGCTGGTGCAGTTCTTCGCTCGATTGTAATGAGTGGAGCTTCATTAAGAAATCTGACTTGAAACATAGAGGCCAACATTGCCAAGGCATCTGCAATTTGATTCTCTGCCCTTGGAACATGATGGAAAGTGACTTCGTCAAAGTATTTGATCAATTCCACAATGTGGGCCCGGTATGGGATCAACTTCTCGTCACGGGTCTCCCATTCACCTTTGACTTGGTATATTACCAAAGCTGAGTCTCCATATACATCAAGGATCTTGATTCTGGTATCAATTGCAGCTTCGATACCTAACACACATGCTTCATACTCAGCAATGTTGTTTGTACATTCAAAGCACAATCTAGCTGTGAAGGGAGTATAACCGCCATCAGGATTCATCAGAACAACTCCTACACCATGCCCCATGTAGTTAGAGGAACCATCAAACATCATCTTCCAACGAGACCCTGGCTCGGGACCTTCATCTGGACCTGGAACTTCACAGTCCTTTATCAACATAATGTCTTCGTCCGGGAAATCGAATTTCAAAGGTTCATAATCTTCGACAGGATGATCAGCAAGGTATTCAGATAAAACACTGCCTTTAATAGACTTCTGGGTTACATACTGGATATCATATTCGGATAACAACATGTGCCAACGGGCGAGTCTTCCAGTCAAAGCAGGCTTCTCAAAGATGTACTTTATTGGATCCATTTTCGAGATCAACAAAGTAGTGTGACAAATCATGTACTGCCTGAGGCGTCTGGCCGCCCACGCCAAAGCACAGCAAGTTTTCTCTAAAAGCGAATATCTGCTTTCACATTCTGTGAACTTCTTGCTTAAGTAATAAATGGCGTGCTCCTTACGACCAGTTTCGTCTTGTTGGCCTAATACGCAACCCATAGATCCCTCGAGCACAGTGAGATACATGAAAAGAGGCTTCCCTGGAGTAGGTGGGATCAAAATAGGAGGTTCTTGTAGATAAACCTTAATCTTCTCAAAATCCAGTTGACAATCAGGACTCCACTCAATTGCTTGATTCTTCCGGAGTAACTTGAATAAAGGCTCACAAGTAGCAGTCATGTTGGAGATAAATCTGGAGATGTAGTTCAGTCTTCCAAGGAAACCTCTGACTTGCTTTTCTGTCTTTGGAGCTGGCATTTCTTGAATTGCTCTGACCTTATCTGGATCTACTTCAATTCCTTGCTGACTAACAATAAAACCAAGTAACTTTCCTGATCGGACACCAAAGGTACACTTAGCCGGATTCAGACGCAGTTGGAACTTTCTGAGACGCTCAAATAACTTCAAAAGATGATTCAAATGATCCTCCTCACTCTGTGATTTGGAAATCATATCATCCACATAAACTTCTATCTCTTTATGCATCATATCATGGAAAAGGGTGACCATTGCCCTCTGATAAGTGGCTCCTGCATTTCTGAGACCAAATGGCATAACCTTGTAACAATAAGTGCCCCATGGTGTGATGAATGTAGTCTTTTCCATATCATCAGGATCCATCTTGATCTGGTTATATCCTGAAAACCCATCCATGAAGGAGAAAACAGCAAATTTAGCAGTGTTGTCAACCAAAGTATCAATATGCGGAAGAGGGAAGTCGTCTTTCGGACTGGCTTTGTTCAAATCCCTATAGTCCACACACATTCTGACTTTGCCATCCTTTTTAGGGACTGGCACAATATTAGCTACCCACTCAGGGTACTTTGCAACTACGAGGAATCCCGCATCAAACTGCCTTTTGACCTCTTCTCGAATCTTCAGAGCCATGTCTGGTCTTGTTCTTCGGAGCTTTTGCTTTACAGGAGGACAATCTGGTCGAAGAGGTAACTTGTGGACCACTATGTCTGTGTCTAACCCAGGCATATCCTGATATGACCATGCAAACACATCTACATACTCTCTGAGAAGCTTGACCAATCTTTCTCTGATGTCTGCCCCAAGTGTCGTACCAATCTTGACTTCCTTCTTGTCTTCATCAGTGCCAAGATTGATGGTCTCAACCTGCTCCTTATGTGGTTGGAGCTCTGTGTGCTCATACTCAACTAATCTTGCCAGTTCTTCGGGAATGTCACAATCTTCCTCACTTTCATCTTCCGCTTGGTAGATGGGCGAATCAAAGTTAGGAGAGAATGTAGAGTCATTGGATTCAACAGGGTTTTCGTTTATTCTGCATATGAGAATGATTTGTTTTTATTAAAAGTGGAAAATAGAGAAATGCAAGAGGAAAAGCTTTTTTATTGGCTTTGAAAGATTGCCATTTTCTTTTTTTTTTTAAGTGAAAAGAGAGAGAGAGAAAAAAACAGTAAATGATCAAAATAAGAGTTTAACAAAATGCCTTCATTGATAATAACTTTTGAAAATGAGAAGGGGCCCTACAAAATACTCCCATAGCCTTGGGCAGAGCTAGGGAACTTTGAAAACATTTAAAAACAATAAATTACTTTGACAATGGAAAAAACTCTGGGATCTCGACTGCTTCCCAATTGTCCAAGGCTTCTTCACACTGATACACCAAATGATTCACATCTTCATCTTCAGAACCTCCATCAATTGCATTGACCTGATAACCAGCACTGGAAAACACTTCTTGAATGGTCTTTGGACGTCCTTTAACGGAGGTTGACGCTCCTTCCTTCACATGAGTTGGTTTGTAACCCAACCCGCAACGATCTAGCTTCTATTTGACTTCAATGACATCACCCCAACCTTCATAGCTTCTTTCTTCAATGGTGGAAATGGTACTCTTCAGCGATGCAAAAGATGGGATACCCTTCCCTTTTGGTTCCTCAACTTCCAAAAGGACAGCATTGGCTATCTCAAGAGCTTGGAAAGAAGTTTCCAAAGCATCTTCATCAGCCTCAATATAGCTAAAGGATGAAAGGTTACTGACCATGAGATCTTCTTCACCAGACACGGTTACCAGCTTATTATCGACCACAAACTTCATCTTCTGATGTAAGGTAGAAGTGACTGCCCCAGCGGCATGGATCCAAGGTCTTCCGAGCAAGCAACTGTAATTGGGGTTAATGTCCATAACCTGGAACGTGATTTTGAACACCTGTGGCCCAATCAAGATTGGTAAGTCTACTTCTCCAATAACAGTCCTCCTTGACCCATCAAAAGCTTTCACAATCAGTGCGCTGGGCATCATCTCTGCCCCTTGATAAGATAACTTGGCAAGCGTTCTTTTCGGCAAAACATTCAATGAAGATCCTGTATCCACAAGAACTCTTGCTAAAGTATCCTCTTGACATTTTACAGATATGTGGAGAGCACGGTTATGGTCCAAGCCTTCCTTTGGAAGATCCTCCATACTGAAGCTGAGATTGTTACATGCAGTGATATTGGCAATGACTCCATCAAACTGATTCACAGTTATATCGTGTGTAACATGGGCTTGGGCTAGTAATTTCTGGAGAGCACTCCGATGGGCCGGTGAATGCATAAGAAGTGATAGGATAGATATTTTGGAAGGCGTTTGATGTAGCTGATCAATAACCTTATAATCACTCTTCTTAATGATTCTGAGAAATTCTGCATCCTCTTCTCCCAAGACTACCCCCTTATCCTAGTTGACAACAGCTGGAATGACTTATTTAGGCGGAGCCGTATTGGCTTGCTGAGTATAAACACGACCACTGCGAGTTAAACGACCTGCACCCGCTATGTCAGCACTTGCCACTTTTGAACCTTCCTTATGACTAGCTTTATCAATCTTCTGATGAACTTTCCCTGTATCATACTTCCATGGAACTGCTTTAGTGTCTTCATAAAGGAAAGGGTTACTCCTTTGTTCAAACCTTGGCTCAGGTATATTGAAAATGGGTATCACAGGCTTTGGCATGTTAAAGATGGGTTGAACTCTTGAGGGCTCAGGCAGGTTGAACACTGGCACCAAGGTAGAATCAGATTCAGGCAAGTTGAAAATGGGTTCAATCATTGCCACTTCATTCTTCTTCACACGACCGCTTACTTGTAAAACACCCAGATTAATCAAATCTTGAACATCTTTTAAGACCAATTCACATCCCTTTGGGTTATCTGCACAAGCTTCACAATTTTTATGACAGTTCCTCAACATACCCACTTCTACTAACTTCGCATGGAAGTCTCTAAGCGGGGTCTTGATCTCTGTGGCGTATAAAATCAAACCTTCGTCAGACTCGTCAACAATGGCGTTTATGGACCCATGCTTGGGTAAAGGATTATCTTTGACATTCGGACCAGTATTCCCAAATGACAAAATTTTTTTCTCCATCAAATCTTTCACGATGTACTTCAAAGCATAACAACCCTCCAAATCGTGCCCTGGGGCACCTTCATGGAATAAACAGTGGGCATTTGAGTTGTAATTTGGTGGGAGCGGATTTGGTGGAGGACCCAAAGGCCTTGGAGTAACCAAACCTTTCTTCAGCAGTGAAGGATATAACTCAGTATAAGTCATAGGGATTCGCGGATTAGGAGGCCTTCCTCCTAGTCTTCTATTCTGAAAATTGGGATTCGGATGAGGAGCTGGAGTCCTCTGCTGATAGGCTGAAGCATTGGGCGCTTGTTGATAGCCTGGATTGTTGAGCATTGGTTGATAAGGTGGAACCACCGGAGCCGCTTGCTGATACATCGGTACTGCTTGAGTTGGCCGATACATGGGGACTTGTGGATTAAATGACGGTTGAACCGCCGCTACATAAGGATGTTGGGCATACTGTGGTGGATGAGCATACTGCTGCTGAGCCATAGGTGGAGGTCTCTGCCAAAGCGGATTTCTTCTTTGACCTGTCATTATTGCATTTGTCTCACCCTCTTTCTTCTTGTGGAAATTACTGGTAAATTTCTTGACATTACTTCCACTACCAGTGCTGGAACTGCCAGATGCACCACTCATCTTTCCACTTTTTAGTCCGAGTTCAACTTTGATTCCCACAGCCACTAGATCAGAAAAACTAGCAGTTATGCTTCCCACCATTCTCTCATAGAATTTTGGTCGCACAGTGTCAACAAACCAGTCAGCTAATTCTCTTTCAGTCAATGGAGGTTCTACTTGAGAAGCGGTCCCTCTCCACCTCTGAGCATATTCTTTAAATGACTCAGAATCTTTTTGTGACATACTCAACAGTTGCCTCCTATCGGGAGCAAGGTCCATATTGTATTTGTACTGTTGGATGAAAGCATCTGCCAAGTCTTGGAAACTGCGAATCTTCGACTGGTCAAGCGTTAGATACCATTTGGAGGAGATTCCCTTCAAACTGTCCTGGAAGCAGTGGATCATTAATTTATCATTGTCCACCTGTGCAACCATTCTTCGATAGTACATCAAGAGATGGTTCTTAGGACAAGTCGCGCCTTCATACATATCAAAAGTGGGTATCTTGAACTTTGGAGGTATTACCAATCCAGACACCAGACACATCTCTCTAGCAGCGGCCCCAAAGATCTGGTCACCTTCAATTGCTCTTAACCTTTTTTCAAGGGTATCAAAATTCTCTTGCATCTTCTCATGTTTCTCGTCTCCGTTTTCAGACATATCTGGCGCTTCATACGCCTGATGGTCATTAAAGTATGGTTGGGCACGGGTGTGCACAATGTCTGGTGTAAAATTAGCAACTGCATGGTTCTCTTCATTAGTCACCGGAATAGTCTGTTGAGCAGCAAATCCATGAGGAGGAGGCACAAAACCTTGGGAAGGAAATGCCATACCCTGAGAAGGAGGTGCGAAACTTTGAGAAGCTAAACCTTGGGACGGAGGGAAGAAACCCTGAGCAGCAAATCCTTGGGAAGAAGGAATAAAACTTTGAGCAGCAAAACCTTGAGAAGGAGGGATGAATCCATGAGTAGCCAGTCCTTTAGAAGATGGAATGAAACTTTGAGAAGCAAAACCTTGAGAAGGAGGGATGAATCCATGAGTAGCCAGTCCTTGAGAAGAGGGAATGAAACTTTGAGAAGCAAAACCTTGAGAAGGAGGGATGAATCCATGAGTAGCCAGTCCTTGAGAAGAGGGAATGAAACTTTGAGAAGCAAAACCTTGAGAAGGAGGGAAGAAACCCTGAGTAGCAAGTCCTTGGGAAGAAGGAATAAAACTTTGAGAAGCAAAACCATGAGGAGGAGGAACGAAACCATGAGGAAGCCCAAAAGGAGGCCAGGTCACAGCGGTAGTGACTGATGACGGAGGCTCCGTCGTTGCAGTAACAATTTCTGACACTACAGTCTGTTGGGTATCCATCTTCGCTCGAATAACCTGCAACATTTCCATCATCTGACCCATATTTCCACGAATATCAGTAAGCTCTTCGTTAACTCTGTCCATCTATAGGTCTCTTTCAGCCATCCTCTTTCTGGCTTGAGCTCGAGTGTAGTATTTGCGTGAGAGCCTCAATGTGAAAGCTGAATTGAGAGCAGATGACGGGAATGAGTTTTGTATGAAAAATGCAAATGAAATGCCAAATGTATGAGTGCAATGCGAAAATAAATTTTATTCAAGGAACTTAAGAAACAATTTGCAAATACCAAGGAACAACATAATAATCAAAAGGGTATGATTTCATTAAATTCAAAAAGTGATACAAAGTCTTGAGTACATCTTCAAAAATCCCAAATAAAGCTTAATAAAAACAAAGACAAAGTCCTAAGGAGATTCTCCTAAAAGCCTCAAGTTGAGCTTCTCGATTTGCGCATCTGAGCCCTTTCAAGCATGAGTTGATCCACGACCGACTTCCAAGAAGTGTCCTCTTGAGTGCTGGAGGAAAATAAATCCTCTTGTGCTTTCCTTTTCTTGTTGGAGAGATCTTCTTCTTCCTTCATCTTCAACTGTCTTCTAAGTTCTTCATTCTCACTACTGATGATCTGATGTCGATTCTTCCATGCATTCTTCTCTCGAATCTCTTTCTCCAAATCAATCTTCAGCTTCTCTGCATCATCCATAAAGATTAGAATGGGTTTCTTGAAGGTCATAGGATCCTGGCAAGGGTAAGGCATCTTTATAATGATTGCCCTATCTCGTACCCATTGGAGATAGGGTTCCATAGAAACACAATTCGGCTTTCCCAAGCTACTCCTCCCCTTCCTATGGATGTACTTCCAAGCTTGCATAATCTGTTTCTTGAGCTCTGGTTCTTCGTCATCCTTAAAGAAAATTCCTTCCACTTCAACACTCTTAGGTTTGTCCTTCAATGGATACCCAAGTTGGCGGCGAGCCAAAACTGGATTATAGCTGATTCCTCCCTTAGTGCCAAGAAGAGGCACATTAGAAAAATCACCACAACTATCAATAATCAATGCTCCATCATAAACACGATTGTACCAACTAATGTCAGAGTGGGTAAGAGCCATGATCCTTTGTGACCACCACAAGCCATCCTTAAGGTTCCAAAATGAAGCTGACTTAGGCAAGTGCGAAATAAACCACTCGTACAACAATGATGCACAACAAGTAATCATCCCTCCCTTATGGTGATTCCTCAGATGGATAGAATGGTAGGTGTCTCCGAGCAAAGTAGGGACCGGGTTCTTCTTCAGAAAGATTTTGATGGCGTTCAGGTCGACAAAGTCTTCAAAGTTTGGGAAAAGTAACACTCCATATATTAGAAGAATAAAGGTCGCCTCAAAAGCTTTCATATCCTTCACACTAACAAAATTCTTGGCCTTTTCTACCAAAAACTTTGTAGGGAATCCAAAAATCTTTCCTTTATAGGTCATATTTGCCTTGACCTCAGGAACACTCAAATATGTCGCCTTTGCAATCTCCGCTTCTTCGGGGTCTTTCTCTAGAACAGGGAATGGAAATTCATCCTTAACACGTGATCCCACCAGAAATGAATACTCTTCCAAAGTAGGCGCCAATTGGTAATCTGGGAACGTAAAACAGTGGTAGAGAGGATCATAAAACTGGAGCATCACAGAGAGCAACCTTCCATCCCAATCAGTCTTAAGTAAGGCTAAGAGTCTCCTATGCTTCTCCATGAAGGCTTCTTGATCCAAAACCAAATCTCTTAATTTCCTTAGGTCTTCGAGTTTGGGAGTTTTGAATGTGTACTTGACAGTTTTTCTTCTTCCAAAGTCCATGATGATACCTACGATATTTGCAAAGATAGAGTTTCTGAGTTCCTTGAATAAATTGGTAAAAATGATGCTTCATGATGCGTGAATGCAACAAACACAAACAAGGCTTAGGTTCAAAGCTTGCATGAGGTCAAAGGTTTAACCCTCCCAAAAGGTATGTACTATGAGTTTATTCGTACCTGTACAACGGGTTCTAAAAGTTCCCAGAATCATTGTCCCATCTTTCGGATATTACCGACTTCCCAACTCAACTTGGTAATCAGTAATATTCTAAAGAGAGTCTCATCCGAGTGTAGTATCGCGTATCAACTATTTTGGATTTGCACCCTCATAGTCATCGCACTACATCCCTAAAAGGCCAAGTGGGGGTAAATGTTCTAAGGTCCTCAGCATTAATGGCTCTCAGGTCGAATATAGTAATGTTTTCACGACTGAACTCGATCAACAAAACTACATACGAGGAGGCCTCCGCTGAGTGGTGGTGTCTCAAGTCAACTTGGTCGGGACTCAACTCCCTACAAGCCTTCTTGAATATACCACCTTCCTATCTTATTTTGCACTCAAGTCCGGGTTAGGACTTATCTCACCACACATGGAACACCCAACAAAAAATCCCAAATAATAACAAGCAATACAACAACAAATATACAAATATACAAGGTGGGCTTAACCCTAAAAAATATATCTCCCCAGTGAAGTCGCCATTTTCTGTTGCAGTGAGAATCAGATACCAAGCTATTAAGTGAGCTTGAATCGCAAAACTTTTATGTTCACCACCGACTTTAATTTAATCCAAAGGGAAAAGGGAAAAAGATCGTAAAAACCCTAAATGAGGAGAAACTAGGTTCGGGGGTTGATTATACCTAGGGAAGGTGTTAGCATCCTAAGCATCCGCAATATCCTACGGGAACCTCTTGTTAATATTTGTGTTATTGTTATTTATTGCTTGTTAAAAATATGGGAACCTAAGGTTTTTATTTCTAATGGTGCTCGCACAACATCGCATCGATGCCTACGTATCGGGTATAGAATCAGAGCACTCGTAGTTCTCCTAAGGATTAACGAACACTTGGTTACGCTCAAGGTTCGCGGGGGGAAGGTAACTGTTATGGCAAACACTCACGTGACTTTAAGAAAGTCACAAAAAGTTGTAAAATAAAACACTAAGGACCTAATGGCTAAGGACCTAAGGATGAGGGACCTAATTGCTAAGGTCAAAGAAAAAAGAAGGACCTAATTGCTAAGGTCAAAATGGTAACTAGGGATGGCTAAACTTCCTATGACATTGAGTCAACTGCAGGAGTTCTTTCCCTTTTGGATTTAAATGCAAAGAAAGTAAAGTAAATAAATGAGGGTGCAAGCTCCTAAGTCTAAGGCATAGGTTGCTACTTGCAAAAAAAAGAATGAATAAAGTAAATGGACAATGCAAAGTAAAAGGGCTTAGTAACCGGGCTATGGCTCGATATATGGATCGAGAATGCTGAGGTGGAAAACAAGCGTGGTGCGTCAATTTGTTTAAATTAGAAAGCTGTGAAGTGTAAGGAATGTGCAGATGGCGATCGTAAACGACCGACTTACGTGTGTGAGTGAAGTGTGTAAAGTTCACTTGGCGTTGGACCAATGATTTATTATCTTGAAAATTAAAGTTAATATGGTGAGCGCTTCATATTTTATCTTAACAATATATGGTCATGATGCGAAATAAATATAAACATAGTGTGCATACAACCAAGACCTCAAAAGATTAAATTAAAACTATAACTAAGGGATAAACTTAAATCTAAACCTCTCACACTAATAGGATCTAAAACTAAGCTAAACAAATCTATCTTAAACGAAGAAGAACTATACAAATATTTTTGGATTTTTTTTATAAAAATAAGTGATTAATTAAATATGTACTAAAACAAAATAGAAAAGAAGGAATTGAATTTGAAATATTTTTTGTTGTATATTTTCTTATATGTATATATAAATATCTAACTAAATATAAAAATAAAATAGAAAAGAAAATTTTAAAAGTTTTTTATTTATTTTTCTAACTAAATGTAATAACAAAAATAGAAAAGAAAATTTTGAAAATAAAAGTTTTTTATTTATTTCATATGTATATAGATTTCTTAAAAATATAATAATAGAAAAGAGAATTTGAAATTAAAAAAAGATTTATTTTATTTTATAGGTATATAGATTTTTTTAACTAAATATAATAATAGAAAAGAGAATTTGAAATTAAAAAAAGATTTTTTATTTTATAGGTATATAGATTTTTTTAACTAAATATAATAATAATAATAGAAAAGAAAATAAATGAAAATTAAAATGCTTAGTTATTTATTTGATAATTTAACTAGATATTCTTAAAAAACTAATAAGAGAAAAAAAAAAGCTGGAAATGGGTTGCGGTTGTTGCTTGGCTGGTAGGCCTAATGGGGCGCTGGATATACAAGCGGGTCGGGTCCAACCCGCGACCCGCTTCAGTTGTAAAGGGGGAAGAACAGAAAACCTAGGTCAAACGTGCCGTTTCACTCTCCTTCTCCTTGTTCTTTCTCTTTCTCACGAAACTCTCTCTCCCTCTCGCTCACGAAGCGCTCCCTCTCGGCTCTTCTCACATTCGACTCACCGTCTCTCACTATGTCTCACTCACTCTCTCTGATTTGACCTCACGGTGGCTGATGATTGGTGGATCGGCTTGTTCTGAGTGATTGCGAACGGCGGCGAGGGTTCTTGGGTGATGGCCGACGCGGATGGCCGGAGGTGATGGCTTACGGTTCTTGAGAGTTGGTGAAGGATGCACGGATTCGAGGAAGAAGAGTGGTTTATTGGGTTTGTGGCTGGTTATGTTTCTGAGTTGGCGGTGCGTCTGAGTTTTGTTTGCTATTTTCACGCGGTGGAAGGGGTTTTGGATGCAGGTAGAATTTGGATTGAGAACGGTGGCGCGACGATGGTTTCGAAGGTCAACCGTGTTTGGTTTTGTTCTGCGGTGGACAGTGGGTATAACGTGTTGAGTGGTTCTGAGTTGGATTTTGGTGTGTTTTCGGGTTTGGGGGTGACATGTTTAAAGGTTGAAGAAGTGAGGGAGGAAGACGGTTCTGTGTTGACGGTGATGAGTTGAAACAGGTGGGTGGCTTCGGTTGTGGACGGTTGGTTTGTGTATCTCACGGTAATGTTTCTCAATTTTACTTTAAGGTGGTAGTTTTCAGACCTATCTCAATCTCACTGTGTTTGCCCTTTTTTTTGAAATCAGTTTGGGTGTTTTGAAGGTTGAAGAAGGTGAATGGTTAATAGAGATGATGGTTTGAAGGTGAATCCGTGTTCGGGTTTGCTACTTGATTCAAGGTAGCTCGCGTTTTGAAGATAACGGTGAAGCGGGACTGGTTTTTCTTTGCTAATATGAAGGTGAGTTGTTGAAGGTCGCGGGTTCAGGTTTTTTTGATGTTCAGTTTCAAATCGCGGAAGGTTCGTTCTGTTAATATGAGATTTCTCTGCTTATGGTTGGTTTACGGTTTCACTCTTGGATTGTTTGCTCGCAGGTTTGACGCGGTGGTAGCGGTGGGTGTTTTGTGTTGCGGTGGCCGTTGTGAGGTTTACAGGCGGTTTCGGCGGCATTTGGTATGAGCTATAGATGGTTTTGCGGTTGAAGGTTGAAGATGGGGTTCGAAAGTTTGTGTGTAAAGAGAAAATGAGGATTCAAAGGGGTGTGTGGTTCGACTGTTTTCTTGATGGATGAGTTCTGTTTTGGGGTTGAGTAAGGGACAGTTTCGATGTGTTACTGATGTATGGAGGTTGTGCATGTATGGTTTCTGTTCTGGTTACAGTTTGCAGAACACGGTTCAATGACGACAAGGTAGTCACGGTTTTGTTGTTGTTTTTGAGTTTAGAGAAAAGTTCATGGTTGGTTTTCAATCGGTGCATTTCTGTGATTTTTGTTTTGAATTTGGGTTAGTGTTTTGGATTTTGTTATTTTGCAGGTATGTGGATGAGTGAATTTTCTGTGTATTTGTGTGAATTTCTTGCTAGGTTCTGTTTGAATATGGTGATTTGAAGGTTGCATTTCTGTGAAGGTGGTGATGGTTTTGGAGGAAAACAGTAAGGTTCAATATCTCTAAATTTCTCTTTGTTTCTATTTTGATTCTCTTCTCACTCTCAGACTTTTCTGTTTTTTTTGTCTATGTGTAGTCAATGTTCAGGAGTTGGAAGGAGGATGGTTCGATTTACAGATTTGTTTTAGATTTGGTCAGTTTCGGTTTGAAGGTTTTCATGTTGCTAGACTTTTGTTGTACGGTTGTGGCTGTTATGGTTTTAAGTTTTTTAATATGAAGTTTTGCTCTTTGTGTGCAGATTGGAATTTGAAATGAAACTGAGAAAGAAAACTAACTATGGACAAATGCTAAAAAGAGGTGAAGGAAAAAAAAGAGATATTACCGACCCGAAAGTTATCGGGGTGAAGGATCCGCAAATGGTAAGCCTCCTATTCCTCTTCTGATGTTCTTCTGAAGTTTTTTTTGCTGTTCTGTGAGATTTTAATGGCTGTTCTGAGTTGCTTTTGGGGCTGTCTTTGTGAGATTTTTGGATGTAACAGTGTGTGTTTTTGGGGCTGTTTTTGTGAGATTTTTGGATGTAACAGTGTGTTTTTGGGGCTGATAACTTCCTTTTTTTTGAATAAACAACAACAGGTTTTTATAGGAAAGATTTAGGGTTTGTGGCTGTTTTGGTCCTACAAACTTGTGGCTGAAGGGTTTCAAAAAAGGGGACAAAGTCTGAGAAATTGTTGCAATGGAGTAGTGGGGCTGCCATGCAGGTCTGCTGTTGTTTTTGCATTTTATTGAACTTTGTTTGCTTGTGAAAAGAAAAATGGTCCCTGTTGTCCTTTTATGTACTGCTGTACTTTGTGATTGTTTTTTTTAATTTCTTTGTGATATTGGAATATTTGGACTGAATTTGTAATCAAAATTGATGAAATGATGTTATATGGTATGGACATGATGCATATGAATTTATGGAATTGAAATTGAAAGAATGCTTGAATATGAATGAATGCTTATGTATGAATGTTGAATGATAAATTGAAATGTGAGATTATGTTTAGATGTGAACTATGACTTAGAATGATGACATGTTTGAAAGAAACTTGATTATGTAATGGTTATGTTTGATGGATTAATTTGAATATGTTTGGTACATAAACCTTGAATATGTTTTAATCGATATGAATATCTATATATGAATGAATTGATATTGACTTGGCTTGAATTTTTTTTGTAGGGGATTTATAGATTGAAGTTGACATTGAAGCATGGAGTAATGGCATAAAGAAAAGAAACTTGACATGAAAATTGTATTCTTGTTAGGTCTAGAACTTGTACCTCATAAATTTAATTCTTGTATCATTTGAGCTATAAATGCAAATGAAAGAACATGTATATGAATCAATGCTTGAATGTAATGAACATAATGTGTTGAATATGAACGTAGTGAATGGATGAGGGTTATGGAATAAATGAATGTGAATGAATGACTAGAAATATGAAAACTTGTTAAGGTTTGAAACTTGAATTGAGATTTGAAAATTTGGAAACAAACTTGAACTTGAAAGAAAGTTGAAATTTAAATCTTGGAAAAATGAAGAATGTACTTAGAACAAGACTTGAAATAGGATGGAATTTTGAGATGGAATCTTAGAATTGGAATTTGAATTGAGATTGAATAGAAAAAGAATTGAGTGAAATTTGAATTGAAATTGAAGCTTAGAAAATTGAATTGGAATTTGAAAATTGGAATTGGAATCTTGAAGTGAAATTATGAAATTAACACTTGAGCTTATAAACTTAAATTTTAGAAAAGAACTTAAAAACTATGAATGATTGAGATTGAAAATGAAATTTGAAATAGGACTTGGAATGAAAATAGAAACTTGAACATGAATTGAAAATTACAAATAGAAATTGACATTAAATTTAGAAATAAAAACTTGAAAATGAAATAAAATTAAAAATTAAAAAAATAGAAAATAAATTCAAAAATAAAAACTTGAAAATGAAATAAAAAATTAATTTAGAAATGAGAACTTGAAAATGAATAGAAATAACAAATAAGTTTTAGAAAAAATTTGAAAATGAACTAAAAAATTAGAGGTAGAAATTGAAATAAAATTTTAAAATAGGAGCTTGAAAATAGAAACGAAAATAGAAATTAAAATTAAAAACACAAAAATGAATTAAAAAGTTATAAATGAGAAATAGAAATTAAATTAAAATGGAAGCTTATAAGTGAAAAGAAATTAAGAATTAAAATTATAAATAGCTAGAAAATGAGAAGAAAGCAACAGAAAATAAATCTGGAATTTCCCTGCTAAATGCGATGAATGTATGATGCGAGCAGTTAGGGGTAAAATTTGGGGTGTGACAACTTGCTTAACGAAATAAATAATTCTTCACCTTCAAATATAATAATCTGCATCGACTCATCAAAACCATTTGTAAGCACTCGACTTAACTCCAATCAATTCCACCACACACACTATCTAAGCTGGCAATACATGCTTATTTCATCCAACACAATTTTGTCTATTATCAATAAGAGATTAAGGGTGATAAGTTCCTCAATTTGTCAATAGATAGCCGACAATTACGATGGGGGATAAAACATACCTACCAACTCCAATAGCACGTTTTGCATCTTGTGCTCTCAGTTACCTCATGCACAATTCCTTAATTGACTCAAGCTTTATCTCTGCATTCCCTCCAAAATCGGGAACAACACTGTCCTAACAACATTTGCACTCTTGCAATCCAATACGTGCCGAGCCAACCTTCCACAACCAAAGCATCTTAGAGAAGTGATAGCTTCTCCCTCACTTGTTTCGAACCAACACCTGTAGACCAACAGTTAGAAACAAACAAGTATCGACAGTGTTGCACACACATGTCACATACTAAAGGAACAAATATCATTAGACAACTTGGCCGAATGGACCGACCTGCTCTGATACCACCCATGTAACACCCTTCTAACCCCATAGAATAAAACAAAATAATACTTAAATAATTCAAAGTACATCTCGTTTAATATGATCTTCCCATATTACCCTCACTTACTCCACACATTATTACTAACATATCCTCATTATCTCTTTTTATTTTAAATAATAATAATAGTCAAAATAATATTAATCTGCTACTATTATTACTAAATAATTCTATATAATCACTTATTTCATCAAATTCCACAACACACAATATAAACACATCCTGCATCATATATCTCACCAAAATTCACCGATAAACCTCAAATGTTTATATTAAATCAATTAAATAAATATTCTAATTATTTTGAGATGTTACATGCCACGGTTTGGACCATCTGGAGGGTCTAAAATGAGATCGTGTTTTCTGGTTTTCAACAAACGTGAATCAAGTGGAGAAGATTAATATTTTTTACTTGGAAATGGTTTTTGGGAGAGATAAGTAAAGAACTTTTGCACCTTCATAGGATGATTTAAAAACCTTATCCTTTAGGTTAATCCATAGTGGATCAAGATTTCTACTAAGTTAGGAATGCAAGTGTCTCTTTCCTTCTCCTGTATTAGCAGTCCAGGTGGCTTAAGTTCTAATTAGATCCTTTTTTTATGTGCAATTTTTAAAGGGCAGTTTTTTTTAAGCTGTCTCGTGGTGATTGTTTTTTTTATAGAGTGGTACCCTTCCTTCCGTACCGACTAATCCACTCGAGAGCTTTCGTCCCGCGTAGCATCCGAGAATTGGTATTAGGCACCTTTGAACTCAGGACCTCAAGGGGAGCAAACTCTTGAGACCCGAGCACCCTCCCACTAGGTCAACCCTTTCGGGTTTGGTGATTATTTTGTTATATGCTATTGTAAAAAAAGTATTATACTATTTGAATTTGTTTAATTTCATTGTAGTATCTTTTAGTACATCTTGTGCCAATCATTTTTCTCAAATATACTTGATTTGAGTTTTTTTACACTATTTTATTAATATTATTTTTACTTTTAAAATAAATGGAATGTTTACTATTAAAAAAATATACTATAAAAATGTTAAGTACAACAAAGTTATTTTTCTTCTATGATAGGGTGTAAATAGGTTAGGTTAGGCTAAATTTTAGAAGATCTGAGTCTGACTTACGATAAATTTATAAGGTTTGAGTCTGACATATAGCCTACTTTAGGCTCTTTTTTTTTGTATGGACTGATATTTTTAAAAATCTGATCTAATATGAAAATCTATTTAAAAGCCTATTTCTTATTAAGATTTTCAATTTATCCATAATACTTAAGAAATCTTATATGTTAATCTTATTTGGTATTTTTCTAATATATATATATATATATATATATATATATATATATATATATATATATATATATATATATATATATATATATATATATATATATATATATATATATATATATATATATATATATATATATATATATATATATATATATATATATATATATATATATATATATATATATAAACCTATTCAATATATTTTTCTAATATATATAGATATATATGTTAATATATTTAAACTATTTTTAATATATAGAAAAATACATATCGCTCTATTAAGTTTCATAGATTTTTTTTAATAGTGACTTATTTAATTAAATAGTCTTTAAAACAAATTAAGTCTAACTTTTTTTATTATTATATATATAACTTAAATATGTTGAACTATAGGTCCCAATCACCCTCACTCTATGAGTTACTAGATTAATAATCTCATAGAGTAAAAAATGCAATCTTATCTTAATGTAATCATCTTATTGAATTAAATATATGATTACAAAAGTAATAAAATCTTAAATCTTAATGTTGAAGTCCTCTTATTTACCTTGTTAAACATTATTAAAAGATTTTGACTTTTGCAAAAACAATAACATGTGAGATGTTAAATATACTTTATGACTATATGAGTATTTAGCATTAAAATCCATATGTTAATTAGACTCGGCAAAATAATTGGTTTCATAGGATTCTCTTCATAAATATATACATGAAAATATAAACTTTCAAATAAATAAGATTAGTACTAATAATAACTAATTATCAACATATTTACACAATTTTTTCGTTAACAGTTTGGTACATTATTATGAGTATCATCTCGTACACTAAATGGTTTAATTGCTTTTTAGACATAATTAATGAGTGGTTTTTACTCAATAACTTATTGAATAAAATCATTTTTTTTAATAATTATTTCCCATCGTGTTTCTAAAACAATTTGATTGTTTTATACAAAACTTTCATGACAATGATAAACTTCCAAGAAGGACTAGGTTCTTGGTGTTTTAAGTATCCATTCATATTGAGTACAAAAGTTGATATTGATAAATATATAAGTAAGAGGATCTATGTATCTAATATCTTAAATTTTAAAGTAAAAATGTAGTGTTTATCTTTATTGTATGGTTGTTATTAATTTAATATAATGATAAAAAAATCTAAAAATAATTAGTGACTAAGAGTTACACAAGAAGAGGTTGTAGAGTCCAATTGAATCAAGTAGAGATGAGCAATTTCTGTGATTTCATAGATGAGATTGATCTAATTGACTTACCAACGGTAGATAACAAATTTTCATGGTTTAATGTTGTAGGTACATCGAAGATGTGTGAAAGAAATCTATAATTTCCTTGATACCAAAGTTGTGTATGACTTTTTATCCTACTCGGTTAGCTTTATTCCTTTTGTCTTCTTAGGAATTCCCATTAGAATTAATCCTCACATGAGCTCTTCTTGGGACTCAATTTTCATAAAATGTTTGGATGCTTCATCGCCATAACATTTAAATGTATAATTTTCTTGAATTCAAATTAGGAGGAAGAAAATGAAACATTATTTATATTACTACATTGATATTGTACATTCTAATGGTAGATTGTGTCACTTTCATTTTTTTCTTAGAAAATGGATCACATAAATTTTAGGTAAAATACCCAAAATAGTCCTTTAACTCAATCACTGGGTCCAATATGGTCCCTTATCTCTAAAAAGTGACAAAAAGATCCTTTAATTTGTTAAATTGTACCAAATAGATCCTTTCCGTCCACCACCCCCAAACAGACGTTAACTTTTGTATAGGTGGCAGCTGACATGGCTTCATCTTCCTCCTTTAAACTGAGAATCTTCATCTTCCTCCTTTTCTAGGGTTTATGCGAAAATTTCTCTTCATCCATCCCCAAATTGATTCAAGAAATAATAAATTCATAGAGTCACGAAGATGAAATCCAGTGGGTCGACGCCAACGCCAGTGATGAAAGCAAAACACGGTTATGGTGGGTGTTCTTCGAAGGAAGAATCGAATGTTAACACAAGCACAACTTGGAAACCTATATGTCACTGTGGGGATTGGGTTGTTCTTCGTATGGCCACAACATTCAAGAACTATGGGAAACATTTTTGGGGATGTCCTAATTTTAAGGTATGTCATATGTATGTTTGTTTAAAATCTGTAGCTGTATTTGTGTTTTAAAATGATTGATGTTGAAGATGGTATTTTGCAGGGATCAAGCAATGCTGGTTGTGGGTACTTTGGATGGTATTTTGAAGAGGTTGGAGATGAGAAGGAGCAATATTTGATGGATAGAATTGAGAAGCTCTCAAAGTCAGTAGCAAAGGCTCAAGTGACTATTGAAGAATATGGGAAACAAATAAGCAAAATGGAAAATGACATGAAGAAGCTCATGAAGTTGATAAAATTCTGGAAATTGATTTTGTTCATAGGCCTTGTTGTAGTTGTTTTTAGAATCCTTTAGGATGTTGTTGAATCAATTTGTTCTCACTGTTTTTATAATGCTTTAGGAAATTGTTGTTGTTGAATTAATTTCTTGTCAAATTGTTGTTGTTGTTGTCAAATGTAATGGATTATTTGTGATCAATGGTAGTTACTATTGTTATGTTGACAGTACCATAATGTTAGCATTGACAAAACAGAAATGTTAATTGCTACAGAAATGTTACATTGATAGAACTAATTGAAATAATTGAAATAATTGCTACAGAACAATAGTTGACAAAACAGAATTGACAAAACCATATGTCTCCATCATTGACAAAACAGAATTCTAACATTGACAAAACCATATGTCTTACATAATTCTTACATAACATTGACAAAACAGAATTCTTACATAATGCTTATCATAATTGACAAAACACTTAACATTGACACAATTGTCTTACTTAACATTGACAGAATTGTCTTAACACTGACAAAACACATATATCTTAACATTGACAAAATTCTTAACATTGACATATGTCCTAAGGTTTCCAAGTCTTGGTTGATCTCTTTGTTGGTGTACATCTCCTTGTTGTTGGGCCTACAGCAGTCTTGGCTGCACTCATCCTGGTGGTTGGGCCTAGGGGCATGAAAGGCTTAGTTGGCCTTCTGTAAGATAGCTTGTATGGCCTTCCTTGAACTTGCTTGGTTTTCCTTGAATTATGATGAGGTTGAGACTGTGATGGTTGCTGAGATTGTGATGGTTGCTGTGATGGCTGCTGAGACTGTGATGGTTGCTGTGATGGCTGCTGAGACTGTGATGGTTGTTGAGGTTGCTGAACAGATGCTTCAGATGGCTGGCCTTGTGATACCTGCTGACTGGTGTGGTCTTTGCAGGTCAGTTTATTATGACCTGCTTTTTTGCACCTGCTACACCTAACATTAAACCCAGTCCTTCTCATCTTCTTGTCTGAACCATCAATCTCACCTTGCTCTAAATTTCTTCTTTTCTTTGGCCTTCCAGGCATCTTCCTATACTTAGGAGGCTGCACATCTGGATATTCAGTTCTGGCCCACAAATTAGAACCATTAACTGGAAAAATCACAAAGTCATAGACCTCCATGTATCTCTCCTTTCTATAATATTCTGGAATGTAGTCAGCAATGTTGTAGTTTCTACTCTTCATAGCTGATAAGGCATGCACACAAGGTAGCCCTGTCAGCTCCCATCTTCTACATGAACAACTATGCTCCTTAAGGTCTATACTGAATTTATCTGCTTGGTTTTCTAGATGCCTCACCTCAAAAATATGTTCAGAAGCCATCCTATAAGCACAAAACAGAATTGAATTCACTATAAGCAGAATTGATATAAGCAACTATAAGCACAAAACAAAATATGTTCATATACCAATCACTAATAAGCAACTATAACCAACAAAACAGAATTGATATTGTAACACGGTGGGAGAACTGACTTTAGTTATGTTGCGGATAGCAAGAGTCGCCACCGACTTTTATTTTATCCAAAAGGAAAGGGTATAAAAGAACAGGAAAGACCTTAAGAGATATTTTTGGGTCCGGGGGGTAGGTTATGTAAAGGGAAGGTGTTAGCACCCTTTACATCCATGGTTATCCATGAGCTCTTAATTACTTAGCTCACTTTTGAATTGTTTTTTTGAAAGTGTAGTGTGTGAATAGGAAAATTTTCATAATAGTTAATAATGATCCATGTATGGATGCGTAAAAACTTGTTTTTTGAAAATTGGTTTGAAATTGTGAAAAGTTTGAAAAGTTTTGAATGAGGTGAGCAAGTACATAAGAGGAACCTACCCTAAAGTTTAAGTCTTTTCTGTTCTTTATCCTTTAAGTGGTAAGACTATCCCTATTATTAAGGAATAGGTAGTCATTACCTTGGATGTGAGGGACAAGTAAGGGACATCTGTTTTTATGAAGGCAATTGTGGGGTGTATTAAGCATATAGGAGGGACTATCATCATTATTCGAAGGGACTTGATTTGTAAAGGCAACCATTAGGGACTTGATGATCTTTCTTTTAAGGGACTTGCTTTATACACCCCACTTGACCTTATGATTTAGGCAACTTGAGGGATAACCTTAGGAATGTGAGATGGCGATTAAAAATCGACTTACGTGTGTGAGTGTTCAATATTATTTATCTTTAATTAAAATGATCTAAATTTATTTTTAAATAGAATACATATTTGCACTCCCTAAATTACTAACCATAGCAAGCAAATTAAATAATTAAATATTTACAAACTTTACACCAAGGAGCAATTACAAAATAATTATAAAAATAATAAATAGCAAAAATATAAATATATAGCAAAATAAATATAGAAGCAAAAATATAAATAATAGGTGAAAAATAAATAAATAAACAATAATGAGGGTTAGTAATAATAAAAAATTAAATAAAGGTTAGTAAAATTATAATAAGCAAAAGTTAGTAATAATATGGTTAATAATAATAATAGAAATCAAAATAAATTGAATTAAAAAATATTATAAGAACAAAATTAAAATAATAAACAAAAGTTTAATATGAACAACTAAATAATTATAGCATTTTAGTTTATATACTAATTATTAAATTATTTATAATTATAAAAAAAAATTAAATTATTATAAGTTTAATTGTTTCTATACATATATTAAAAGAAAATAATTTAGATTATAGACATAGTATATAAAATATATTTACATATTATTAATAATAGATTATATTTACAAAAAATTAATTATATTAAAGATTATGTTAAATAAATATATACATGACAATTATAATAAGAATTAGAAGATAAAAAAAATCATTTAGAAAATAAAATTAGGGTTTTGAAAAATTAGGGTTTTGAAAAATTAGGGTTTTGTTTAGAAAAATATTTTTTAGGGTTTTTAATTTAATATACAAAACTATTTTAATAATATGCATATATTATATTTACATATATAATAAAGAAAATAATTTTTGAATTACAAAATAATTTCTGAATATAAAACATTGAATATATATTTTATAGAATTATTTTTATGATATATATAATTATTAATAAATTAAATCAATTAAATAAAATTAGACAAAACAAAAATAAAATAAAAAATAAATGACAAAACAAACCTGGCTGGGATTTGAACCCAGGAGGCTTTGTTCCCAATTTCCATGCCCTACCACTGTGCCATGCGTTGGTTGATGCAAGAGGAATGAACTCCATTTGGTTTTGTTTCTTATCTGGAAAAATCAGGAAAATACAAAGAAAACAAAAGGCCTGGGGTGGTGTTGAACCCAGGACCTCATAGCTATACATACGCGCGCATTACCACCTGGCTGGGAGAGCCCTTCTGGTAATAGAATGGTAATAGAACATAATATATTAAGTCTTCTTATTATCCTGAAAAAATAGCAAAATAATGGTACAAGGCAGGATTCGAACCCTGGCCCTATAGTCAAACATGCGCATGGCTTTCCACTGGACCACACAGTCTGTGGTGATAACAAAATCAATGAAATAAGATAAAATATCTTAACCAAGAATTTAAATTTCCTGAGCGCGCCATAGAACTTCTCCTTCTCCAAATTTCCTGCGAAATTTGTTTCCCTTTTTCCTACGAACTTTGTTACAAGTTTTTCATGGTTTCACACCTGCGAAATTGAAACTTGTACAAAGCAGTAACGATTCAAGAAATTAAAGACATCAATGAGTTCCTTATGACTCATATAATCTTTCTACGTTGTTAAAATTCATTTATATGGTTTGAATCATGAAACCCTAAAATTGAGTTCTAAACCCTAACAATGGCCGCGGGTAGTATAGGTCATGAAGCTTCAATCCAATTGTCCAGAATCGTTCTAGGCATCAAGATAAACACATATCAGTCATCAAAAACAATTCATAATGCATATGTTATCGAATTCGAAAAATTTAAATCCAAGACAAAGTTTGATTCGGGTAGAGCCATATAAGATGGTATTGATGCATATGATTGATGGTTTATGATCAGTGATGTCTAATGAAGCTTGCCATGTCCTTCTTTTACCTTCTAGTGCTCTGAATCAAGGAATCCGAATATGAGTTTTGGATGGATTTTTGAGGTTTGGAACTTACACTTAGAGGCAGCAAATTCGTGTATGGGCAAGGGCAATGAGTTTAGTACTTATATGTGAATGAATTAGGTTAAGAAAATTGAATTGTTGTGTGGAGATTTTGATATTTGAAGATTGAAAAAGATCATGGTTTAAAATTCAAATATTTGTTCATGAAGGCTTGCTATTTTTGTACCAATCTCATGATTTCCTTCCCTTTTAATTCAAATCAGTATTGAAGAGATTCTAGAAGCTCAATCTTCATCAAATATTGTATTTTCATATTTTATATTTATTTAAAATGATTTTTTATGAATTAAATCAAAATAAATCAAAATAAAATAATAAAAATTCTGAATTTTAATCATTTGGGTCGTGCATGATGATAGTGTATGGATTGGATCATGATTTGCCAAGCCCATTTGAAAAGAATTGGTTTTAAACCTCCATTTTCATCATAAACCATCACAAAATTTCCCAACTTTGTAAGGGCACATCTCCCTCAATTTTAATGGTATTAGGGTGTTCTTGGACATTTTGGAAAGCTTGAAGAGTCCTCTAAACAACCCCATTGGTTTCATGTCCATATCATTTACCAATCTCAAGTTATGCTCTTTTGAAGTTGTTGACTTTTTGTTGACTTTTGAAATGACCTATAATGTCTTAGCTCATATCTTCCAAATGAAGCATTTTTGGGCTTGACTTGCAAGATAAAAGTTGTAGAGAATTCAATTTACTTCAAAATGAGCTTTGAGTGGAGACTTGGTGATGAAGTATGTGAAAGTTATGGCTGGTCAAAGTTCAGTTGACTTTTACTGAGGAAACCCTAATTTAGAAACTCCTGATTCTTGATGATCTGGAATCTCCTTGATGAATCATGATCAACCCTTGATAAAATGATGAATTTTACTTCATATACTTGATGTTGGCAAAAAATCATGAAGTTTGACTTTGGTTTGACCACAGTTGACCTTAGTTTGACTTTTTAACTGCATTGACTGATTTTGACTCATCTGATCATCTGACTGAGCAAAACTTTGAGAAAAGTCTTGAAACTTGTCATGGGGGTTCTTAAACACATATAAGATGCTATGAAGCTCACTTGAAGTCTTGGAAGTCCATTTAGCCTGATTAAAGTCAAAACCCTAGTTTTGGATGCACTGCTTAGGAGGTGAATTGTCTGAGGGAATTGTCAACTCTTTTGACCAATTGTGAACTTTGTGAACCTTGTGAACCATCATAAAATGTCTTGTGAACTTCATGGGAGGTATGGTGAACCTTGTGAACCTTGTGAACCTTGTGAATCTTCATGAAGTGACTTGTAGACTTCATGAACCTCATGACAGGTTATGTAAACATTGTGAATCTTGTGAATCTTGTGAACCTTCAAGAAGTAACTTGTAGACTTCATGAACCTCATGAAAGGTCTTGTAAATTTTGAGAAGCTTGTGAACCTTGTGAACCTTCAAGAAGTGACTTGTAGACTTCATGAACCTCATAAAAGGTTTTGAAAATGTTGAGAAACTTGTGAACCTTGTGAACCTTCAAGAAGTAACTTGTAGACTTCATGAACCTCATGAAAGGTTATATAAGCATTGTGAATCTTGTGAACCTTGTGAACCTTCTTAGCACACAAAGTTCTTGTATTGTGAGGGCAAATTTTGGGGTGCAACAGATATACCTGTCTAATCTACTATAAGCACAAAACAAAATATGTTCATATACCAATCACTAATAAGCAACTATAACCAACAAAATAGAATTGATATACCTGACAATCTACTATAAGCACAAAACAAAATATGTTCATATACCAATCACTAATAAGCAACTATAACCAACAAAACAGAATTGATATACCTGACAATCTACTATAAGCACAAAACAGAAATCAATTCATATACCAATCACTAATAAGCAACTATAAGCAACAAAACAGAATTGATATACCTGAAAATCTACTATAAGCACAAAACAGAAATCAATTCATATACCTGACAATCCAAAGGTTGGTGTAAGAGCTTGTTTTTTCAACTTTCTTTCTTATGTTTGGTAGGACTTCCCCATCATCCAGATTCTGATACCTCATCCTATTGTTTGCCCATCTCTCCATCATATATATCCTTATTTCTTCCACCATAGTAATTAGTGGTTTAGCTCTTGAATCCAGAATAACAGAATTGAATGCCTCAGACATATTGTTGAGGACTGCATCACATTTGTTATGAGTCTTGAGATATGATCTGCTCCAATATCTTGGTGGAGTGTTGATCATGTGCTTGTATGCTTCCACATTGATATCCTTCATCCCTTTCATCTCTCTTTCCCAAGCTTGGTAATATGTGGACTTTGCAGCTTTCCAGATAATTTCCTTGAGTTTCTTGCCTGGATATTTTTTTTCTGAAATTATTATAAAGATGTCTGACACAAAATCTTTGCTCAACTCCAGGTAGCAACTCATCCATGGCAGGTAATAAACCCTTAGTGCAACAAAAATTCCATAAGTTAGTACAAATTCCATAAGTTAGTACAAATAACATAAGTACCATATAAGTGAACATAACTTATAACATAATGACATAAGTACCATATTTACCTTTTGTTGATCAGATATATAGGTGTATGTGAGACACCTTTCTCTCCCACCTAGATCATCAATAAGAAGCTCCAAGAACCAAGTCCAGATATCTTTATTTTCACTTTCAACCACAGCAAATGCTATTGGTAGCATTTGATCATTTGGATCTCTACCAATTGCTGCCAAGATTTGCCCTCCACACAACCCTTTCAAAAAACAGCCATCTAGCCCAATGAAATGTATACATAATTTAAAACTCTCCTTACAAGCAGCCAAGCAAATGTACAACCTCTTAAAATATGGTCTCTGATCTACAGAACCCTCTAGTACAGGATGCACATTGACTTTCACAGTAGAACCTGGGTTAGATCTCAAAAGTTCATGGCAATAGTCATAGATCCTTGTATAGTCCCCAAGAAAAGAACCATCTACCATGTCTCTAGCAACAAATCTTGCTCTTATGGCCTTTTGCTTGCTAACACCTACATTCCATTTTTTGTGTGCCTTTTCCTTTATGTCCCTAAGCTTCAATTTTGGATTGGATTTCAGTGAATTCTGTAGCCTCTTACTTAACCATTTTGTACTCATCAGCTTTACATTGTACTCTCTACTACAACTATGGTTGTCTATGATCTTCCTTAGTTGCCAAGAATCCTCATTAGGTAACTTTGCACAGTAGGCTTCCCAATCACATCCTTCCTTGCATCTAACCCTCACCCTTACCTTGTCATTCTTAATGTACCTAAGACCTCTGCCAGATTGCACAACATATGATGCTATAGCTTCTTTAAAATCAGCCTTGGTTGTGAAATACATCCCAAACTCCCATTTGAATTTTGACATGTCTTTCTGTAATTTAAAAATAGGGTACTTTTTCCTAACAACATCACTAGTATCATCACTTTCACACCCACTTTGTAAATCATCACTTTCATTATCACTAACTTTATCTTCACACTTTTCTTTACCCTTATTCATCTTCCCCTCTTGATCATTCACATATTCCATCACATCACCCTCCTCCTCATCAAACTCATCTGATTCATCATCAAAACCAACTTCCATTGCACTGTCATAATTGAAGTTTTCATCATCACTATCATCCTCACTAACATAAGTATTATCCCCTTCATTCTGATTCAAAACTTCCTCTTCCATCCTCGGATTCATAGGATCATAACTATTCACCTCAGCATTCAGATTCACAGGATCAGTATCAGAATTATTCACAGGATCAATGTTATCCCCTTCATTCTGATTCAAAACTTCCTCTTCCATCCTTGGAGTTGTATCATTCAAGGGATCATTATTATTCACCTCAGCATTAACTTCCTCAAGCATTGCAGCAAGCACTTTTTCAGTGTCATCCTCTTCCATCACATCTGCTTCTACTTCATCAATTGGACCATCATAAAAATCAGGTTGTGACAAAATGTGTGTGATGTATATGTCAACCCTAAGGTGAACCCTAAACAAATCAGCAATCTCTAGGGCTCCTCTGTCATCAACCAAGGTGCTCATCCCAAATTGTGGATCCTTATAGTAAATTTTCCCAATACAGGTGTAACCTAGATCCTTAAAACAACCTAGCAGTTCAAAATAGCTCCATCTATCAACATCTATTTTCAATTCTGCAATCTCTCCCCCTTCGTATACACTCAGCTCGTCATCCACAAATGCACCACTGTGGTGAATTGTAAGACTCAGGTACTCACTCATCTCTACTGACAAAAATCCCTAATCGAAGTCAAATAACCCTAAATCAGTAACTTTTACGAAAAACCCTAAAACATACAAACCCTAAATCCACCAGGATGTAAAACAAATAAATTTTACAATAACTGAAATCGAATAACATATCAAATTGTAAAATAGAATACCTGGTGGATTATGCTTCAGAAATGGATTATGCTTCAGAAATGGATTATGCTTCAATGCTTCAAGCTTCAATGGCTGCGCTAGGGTTCCTCCTTTCTAATTTTCACCAACATTCGTACAACTAGTAATGAGACTCCTTAGTATACACTTTATGCAAACACATCCTACATGGCAGCTGAGTCACCCAATCTAAGCTCGACATGTGTATGCTAACTTGACTTTGACTAACGGTTGCTGACGGAAGGACAAACGTGGTACAATTTAACAAATTAAATGATCTTTTTGTCACTTTTTAGAGATAAGGGACCATATTGGACCCAGTGATGGAGTTAAGGGACCAATCTGGGTATTTAGCCTAAATTTTAATACTTTTATACATGTACTAGAGAAAATCACTTATATGAATATAAAAATTCACATAATAACATTAATAATAAAAAATAATACAATAGACAAGAATATGAAATTTTATTGCCAAAAATCCTTGAGAAAAGGAAGCATTATTTTTTTATTGAAAATAGGAAATCGATAGGAAGTAAATAACTAATGAAGTACCATAATGTACTTAACTTCTCATAATCCATAACCAAACCACCAAAATATCAAAGATACCCATTTCGAAAACCAAGATAATAGGCATTAGGATGTGTAGGAATAATATTAATCCCAAGCCCAAATTTGTTGTCAAATGAATCATAATGTCCAAATCCATTAACTCCCATGTTTGATGAAGATGCATTAGATTGTTCTATGATGCATTTGTTAGCAAATTTTCCCATGTTCTTCTTCAACTCGTCGATAGATCCCTTTAATTGAACCAATTCATGCAAGGCAAGCTCATCAATTGGACTCTCCCACCAAAATTGGCTTTGCCTAACTTTCCTCGCTTGTTCTATCTCTTCCCCTTGTTTCTTTTCAATCTCCAAATGGTTAAGAAGTTGAGTCAATTGGATGTTGAGATCGCGAACATTAGCATTTCTATGAGCCTCGATAAGTTGGTGAGCATTAGATTCTGGTGGAGGATTACGAGTCAAATAACGATCAACGATAGACTCAACTTCTGGATGACCAAAAGAAAATGCTTTATCGGCCGGAGAGAAAACTACAATTGCAATCTCAACGCTACAAAGAGTGCACAATTCACTCGCTTTTTTGAATAATCCTGAACGACGTTTAGAGAAAGTAACTTGTAAATGACTTTTTTTTAGTATTTTTTCAATAGGAATTTTTTGTCTTCCTAAACTAGACTTCTTCTTTAACATGATAGAAAGAAATGAGTTGAGAAATAAAAAAGAAACAAGAATAAGAAAACTAATTTTTTTTGTTGTTGTTTCAAGATGGGAAACTAACATGAGTATATATACATGAATTTTTTTGATTTAGGCATAACTCAATTAATTTTCCTTTGATGTATTTTATTTCTTTTTATTATTTGTCTAAAACTAGGAAGTTATATAATCTTTGATCTTAATACTCAATTGATGTATGAGATAGAATTAGTTGGCATTTTAAAAAGATTCTTATCATTGCAATACTATATTTATGTAATAAAAAATATGATTGCAAAAATTACAACATAATATTAAATTCTTGATATTAAAAACATTGTGTTAATAATTTTATATAGAACTTTTTTAATTGACAAGAATATTTTAAAAATCATAATATATTGATATTTATTATTTAATTTAAAATAATTATTTTCCCTTTTAAAAATTCAAATTTTAAATTTTTTACACGGAAAAATTAATTTTTTTAAGAATATTAATTTTTTTATAAATATTATTTTGGAGAAGGTTATCCAAACCACTCTAAAATTGGATCCAATAAGATTTAATATTAAAAATCTAATCAACATAATTGTTTTCTTTACTACCATTTAACACATCATAACTAGTAGGTCTCTCATAAGTTGGCTTAAAGTTATTTTAGCCACACATAAATTTCTATTATAAATTTGCAGCCTTATTATAAATGCTTTATAAAAATATTTTCTAAAATCATTTTAAAATAATTGAAATATTTTTATAATAAATAAAATATTTTCATTAATATTATTCTCAATACAAACAATTTTAAAAGGCGGCGTACTTGGACCTCTTATTTTTCTAATACTTTTTTATTAAAAAAAATTTTAATGCCTGATTTCTTAACAAAAATGACTTCTTTTTTCTTTAAAATTTGTAATGATTGACTAGAAAAATATTTTCCATTAATTCATTTAAATATTTTCTCATTCAAAAAAATATAAAATTTATATATGTTTTGAAGGACTTCAATCCAATTTTGTTATACACATTATTACAAGGATTTGGTAATCATTTGTAATTGCAATTCTTAAGTTTGAGTTTGGGATAAAGACAAAATTAGTAATCTCCAAACGCGTGAGACATTTGCTTTAGTTCTCAAAATTATATTTTTAACTTAATTAATAATAGTAATTAATTTAGAAAATGTTTGTAACATCCTGTATAATATATGTCTGGAATCATTATGTCAACTTAGACAGCGCTTTAAAGCGCTGTCTAAACCTCCGCTGCTAAAGGTTTAGACAACGTTTTTTTAAATCTTAAAAGCGCTGTCTAAGGTACCCTTAGACAACGCTTTTAGAAATACCTTAGATAACTGTTCCGGCTCGGCCCAATTCTTATTGGGCCAGAAAGATTGGCCCATTTGTTTCGGTCGACGTCGAGCACAATCAATAAAAGTGGTCCCCAGTCGACCACTAATGATCCGATCATGGAGGGACCCTCTAACGGCTAGTATTGACCGTTTCCTATCTTCACGGACCCCTCGATCCGCACCTCATAAAACGAACCAATAGTCTTCTAGCTGGTCCTCTATATAAACTCTCTCATTTGAGAGGGTCAGGTATTCAATTCTCAACCCTAACACTAGTACTTGCTCACTGTTGCTCGGATACTTACTTTGGCATCGGAGTGTGTTGCAGGTACACCCCTTTTTCTCCTCGACGACCATTTCCGCCCGCTCTCGAGTCCAACCGTATCGGATCCTGATCTCCAGGTACGATCAGGTGGCGCCGTCTGTGGGAAACCAACTTCCCCGTTCTTCTTTCAAGATCCTCAAAGAACAAAAGTTTTAACAAGATCCATGGCTGCTCGGGACAACCAGGAAAATCGATCGAATGATGGCATGATTCTCACACAACATGAGAGCAACGTCCAACCTCCTCTACATGATGATACCACGCACAACCAACCAGAAGGGAAGGCAGCATCGCCTTCACCCGATCGTGATCAACCCTTGGAAAGTCGCCCGGAAACTCTTGTTCCTTCGACTCCTTCGGGATCAGATTTCGCAGCGCTGGCCGAAATCCTAAACCAAACAAACTTGTTACTCCTCGCTCATGGTGAAAAGATCGCCCGACTTGAAGATAACTCTCGTCGACCTCATTCTTCCAAGAAACCCCAAGGGGAGCACACTCCGTCTCCTCCGAAGAAAAGGAGAGGAAACACCGACGAATCAACAGGCAACAAACGTTTCCGTCGGTCATCTCCACGACCCTCTCCTAAAAGAAAATCAAGAAGGAGCAGATCAAGATCCGCTTCCCCTCGAGGAACAAAGAAACCTGATCACAGATCATCACTTGCTTCCAGTGACGACGAAGACGCTCGGGGCCCCTTATCTTCTGAAATTATGGCGGCCAAACTCCCGAGAGGCCTGGAGAAACCTCCTCCTTTAGGTTCGTATGACGGGACTACCGACCCAGACGAACACATCGAGAACATCGATGCCTTGCTCGACTATCGAGGTGTTCGGGGAGCAATTAAATGTCGGCTCTTTCCCACGACGCTGAGGAAAGGGGCAATGACATGGTACAAGAGCCTTGAGGCTGAATCCATCACGTCGTGGAAACAACTTGGGCGCACGTTCTCTAGGCATTTTACTGCGTCAAGACGACATCCTAAGACAGAGGCTTCGCTCAAAGCAATAATCCAAGGGAGGGACGAGCCTTTACGAACCTACATCGAAAGATTCAATAAAGAGGCGGTTCAAGTATCCACGACCGACGACATGAAAAAGTATCTGCTTGAACGAGGGTTACGTCCCTCGACCGATTTTCATCGAGCGGTCGGTATTGAAACCCCGGCGACCCTCGACGCGTTCCTGCTAAAAGCCCAAGCTTACATCCAATATGAAGAAAAGCAAGCGGCCAGTTCAGTAAGAGACGCCCGACGTCGGGAAGACGCCAAACCACATCGAGCTGAGGAGCCCTCGACATCTCGTCGGGGAGGAGACAAAAGAAAGGATGATCGCTCCCGTGAACCGCGGGAGCACCGAGGACCTATCGGTCGGTTCCACGAATACACACCTCTCTTAGTTTCCAGGGAGAAAATCTTATCTGAGTGCGCCAATTCGGAATTCAAACAGGCAGGAGTACGTTTTCCGAGGCAACAACCTACCAAGCCCGGCACAGATAAAACGAAATACTGCAGATTCCACAAGAGTCACGCGCACAACACAGAGGATTGCATCCACCTCAAGGACGGGATCGAAATCCTCATCAAAGATGGGCATCTGAAGCAGTTCACAAAGTCCAGAGAAAATCCTCGGCAGGACACGCAAGAAACCCAGAAAATCGAAGAGGCCGTGCCCATCCCCGCGGACGCTAACATGCAGGTCGCCCTGAGCATTTATCGCCCGGAAGATTTCTTCTTACCAGACCACACCAAGAGCACAGGATACCTTTCCTCTCACAGTCCATGGGAAGCTTTCCCTTCGGCGATGGTCATATCAGGAGGAGGATTCAATAAAATCACGGTCGGTTCTGTGAAGAGAAAATTCGACGAACTGATCGCCAAAGGGCCCGCGCAAAGCGCCACCTTAGATCCACCGAGGGAAGGTTCCGTACCCCTCGCATTCTATCGGGAAGAGCTCCTGGGAGGAGCACCAAACGCCAGCATCCCTTTGCTCATCCGAGCACGCATGGCGAACTTCGACGTAAGGAGGATATTGGTAGATCAAGGAAGTTCATGCGACATCATGTACTCCCAACTGTTTTCAACGCTCCAACTGAACGAAACACATCTGACTCCATACGTCGGATCCGACCTGCAAGGTTTCAACGGAGCAGTATCCCGACCATGGGGTTATGTTGACCTGTTTGTCACTTTCGGAGCAGGCGAAACAGCCAGGACGGTTAGAGTCCAATTTCTTGTCGTGGATTGCCCATCATTATACCAATGCATATTAGGACGACCAACTCTGGCCGAGTTGATAGCCGTGTCATCCACCGTTCACTTGAAGATGAAGTACTATACTACGTCGGGCAGAGTTGCCACATTGCACGGAGATGTCGACGCTGCCCGCAGATGTTTCGAGGCAGCATCAAAAGGCCTCAACTCAATATCATACCAACCAGTTCCCCCGACACTGGATCCACCAGATGTGCCCAAGGCCTTCCCTCAAGTCGATTCAATCGACTTAGACTGCAGGTTTTCAAACAATAGCGAGAGCATCCAGAGACCAGCAGAGGCCTTAACCCGACCAATACCGGACGGAGACTTCGAGCTAATTCCTTTGGGAGAAGATCCTGCCCGGTGCGTCAAGATTGGGGCACACCTGCCCGAGTTAGCGAAGCGACAGTTGGAAGCTTGCCTCAAAGGGAACGCAGATTTGTTCGCATGGAGCGCCGCAGAAATGCCAGGGCTCGACCCCGAAACAGCTTGTCATCACCTCTCTATCGACCCAACATATAAAGCGGTCGCTCAACGTAGGAGAAAACAGTCGAGCGAGAAGACTGAAGCTGCCGAATCTGCCGTTAAAGACCTCCTAGAGGCAAAATTTGTAACCGAGGCCAGGTATACAACCTGGCTCTCAAATGTTGTACTTGTGAAAAAATCTAGTGGAAAATGGAGAATGTGCGTTGATTATACCGATCTCAATCGGGCATGCCCGAAAGATGCATACCCTTTACCCAACATCGACAAGTTGGTCGACAACTCGTCCGGATACAAATTATTATCCTTCATGGACGCATACTCGGGGTACAATCAGATACCCATGGCCGTGTCTGACAAAAAATACAGGCCTTCATGACCGAGTCGGGCAATTATTTTTACAACGTTATGCCTTTCGGTCTAAAAAACGCAGGAGCAACGTACCAGCGCATGATGAATAAAGTTTTCCGAACTGAAATCGGGGACATGCTCGAAGTATACATGGACGACATGATCGTCAAATCTCAACGGGAGACGGACCACGCGTCCCATTTACGAAAAGTCTTCGACCAAGCACGAAAATGCAAAATGCGTTTCAACCCTGAGAAATGCACCTTTGGTGTCCGAGCAAGAAAATTCCTCGGATTCTATCTGACCGAACGAGGCATTGAGGCTAATCCCGATAGGTGTCGAGCGTTCGCGATGTTCCCAACTCCCACGTCAAAGAAGTCTATACAATCACTAAACGGGGTCATCACTTCCCTTGCCCGATTCGTGGCAAAATCTGCTCAACACGCCCTCCCCTTTTACAAACTGCTCCGTAAGGAAGCGACGTTCGAATGGACAGCAGAATGCAAATTAGCACTATCCCACCTGAAAAGGGCATTAAGTGAACCTCCAGTCTTATCCAGACCAGAGGAAGGGGAAACTCTATATCTCTACCTCGCGGTCGCCAACGAAGCAGTAAGCGCGGCCCTTGTACGCGAACGACCCGAAGGGCAAAAGCCCGTGTATTTCACGAGCAAAGCTCTCCACGGTCCAGAAGTTCGGTACCTTCAGATAGAAAAGGTCGCGTTGGCCCTCCTTCTCGCGGCTAGAAGACTACGCCACTACTTCCTGGCTCACACCATCATCGTAAGGACCGATCAACCCATAAGACAGTTGCTCGGTCGACCAGACATGGCCGGCCGAATGTTAAAATGGTCACTAGAACTGTCTGAATTCGATATCAAATTCGAAGGAAGACAAGCCCTCAAAGCGCAAGCACTGGCCGACTTCGTGGCTGAACTTACCTTCACCGAGCAAGACACGCAAGCTTCGTCTAAGTGGGTCATTTTCGTAGACGGTGCATCTGGCCCGACGGGCAGTGGGGCCGGTATCATTCTGGAGAACGAGGAAGGGAACGTCATCGAAGTATCTTTGACTCTATCTTTCCCTACTTCTAACAACCAGGCGAAATACGAAGCTTTCTTAGCAGGCATACGGATCGCGAACGACCTAGAAGCAGAAGAGATCACAATTTGCACAGACTCCCAATTGGTCGCGAGCCAAGTCCGTGGAGATTTCCAGGCCAGGAGTGATAGCATGGCCGAATATCTGGCCCTCGTAAAAGACGAAATAAAGCAGTTTAAGAGTGTGGAAATCAAACACGTTCCACGGGAAAGCAACGCCCGCGCAGATATCCTATCCAAGCTGGCGAGCACTAAAAGGAAAGGAAACAACAAGTCCCTCATACAAAAACTGCTCCCCCAACCAAGTATCGGACATTCATCACCCTGCACACACATTAACCTAGTGGGCGACACGAGTTGTTGGATGACCCCAGTATTCAACTACCTAACTAAAGGAGAATTACCAACCGACCCGAAAGAGGCTAGTACCGTACGACGGAGGGCGTGCTCGTATTCTTTAGTAGGCGGACGCATGTATCGTCGAGGATTCTCTACACCCCTCCTCAGGCGCGTAGAAGAGGAAAACATTCCACACGTTCTAAGGGAAGTCCACGAGGGAATCAATGCGCAACATCCGGGCGGACGTTCGTTAGCTCGGAAGATTCTGAGGGAAGGATACTACTGGCCCACCCTACAGCATGATGCAAAGGAGCATGTAAAAAGATGCGACAAATGCCAACGACATGGAGACGTGCACGTAGCACCTCCTTCCGAGCTAAAATCGTTATCATCACCCTGGCCGTTCGCATGGTGGGGAATGGACATTCTAGGACCCTTCGTCGTTGGGTCTGGTCAGAACAAATACTTAATTGTAGGCGTCGACTATTTCACCAAATGGATAGAAGCTGAGGCCCTGGCCAAAATTACTGCACTCAATATACTTCGATTCTTCAAAAGAAACATCCTCGCCCGATTTGGAGTGCCCCTCGCTATTGTGACCGACAACGGAACGCAATTCACGGATAAACATTTCAAGGAATTCGTCGCGTCAATAGGGACAAAACAACATTTCGCGTCGGTCGAGCACCCCCAAACTAACGGGCAAGCTGAGGCCGCAAACAGGGTAATCCTGAGAGGTCTGAAACGAAGGTTAGACGAGCATAAGAAACACTGGGTCGAGGAACTACATAGCGTGTTGTGGGCGTATAGGACCACTCCCCACTCAACGACCGGAGAGTCCCCGTTTCGATTAGCGTATGGGACCGAAGCAGTAATTCCAATAGAAATGCATGTCCGTTCAAGACGCACGGAATTCCCCATGGAACAAGATGTCAATAATGAAGCTTTAAGAGACGAGCTCGACATGATCGAAGAAATTCGATCGGAAGCCGCCCTTCGAGAAACCACTCTCAAACAAAAGATAGCCGCTCAGTATGATTCCAAAGTCATCAGACGGACGTTCGAAGTAGGAAGCCTCGTCCTTAGGAGAAACCACAGGGATCCCCGCGAGGGAAAACTAACGCCCAACTGGGAGGGCCCATATCGCGTTCGAGCAAAAACCGAGAACGGTGCTTATTACTTAGAAAATCTACACGGGGAAGAACTCGCTCGGCCGTGGAACGCCGAAAAACTTAAACAATATTATAGTTAAGCCAGTCACCTTGCTCAAATCCCAGGGGAAGAGAAAGAGAGACTAACTGCGTGCCTAGGTACGAGCATGTCAGTCCAAATATCACAAATAAAGCAAGATCTCTTTTCGAGCAAAAGAAAAACTTGTCGCACGAACGGATACTCGAACGAGTCCGACGTTGCCTAAGTACCACGACCAGGTAGAACCCCAGCTCGCGATGGGACGTTCACGCCATGGAGCCCGGGCCATTACCTTGACTCGGGCACCGATCGAGGATACAACCCTCCAAGACTGATTGGTTCCCCTAACCAACAGGTCGTCCACACCCCCCGTGTCTATCCAATCACTTCTAATTGATGCAAATACGAGCGTCAAACACTTAGCAAAAATAATAACAAATTATGTCCTCCGACGGACGAGTAGTTGCGAGCAAACAATATATGCAACCGACCTCCAGGGTCAAACACTTAACATTTAAAATAAATGCGGCACCAAAAGGCCGACTTATTCTGAATTACAAATAAAGGGGGCCACGCCCCCCAAAACAAGATACATTATAAAATACAAGGCGCACAGGCCACAAATTAATTATCTTCATCTGCCGGGCGATCTTCCTCCGCACGAGCTTCCTCATGGCCCGGCTGCTCCTCTGGCTGATCAGGCTGGACAATCGTCCCCGGCTGAGAGTCGGCCACCACCAAGTCCGCAGGCACCACAATCTGACCGTCCACCACCTTGTAAAGATAGTTAATTCGATCAACGTCCAAGGCGAGGTCAGGGTGGAGAGCTTTCACTTGGTCCACCGCATTTTGAAAACTGAACTCAGTAGACGCGTTCAGATCTTCCATGTCCTGGTCGATCCGAGCGAGGAACTGAGCCCTCGTAATCAAATGTTTGGTGTCCTCGTCTTCATCCTCTTTGGGGCAAAAGGCATCTTTTAGCTTTTTATTCTGCTCGAGCAACTTTCTCTTGTCGACCTCTAATTTGGCGATGATAGTCGCTCGCTCAGCAGACTCTGTGGTAACCCTTTTCACCTCCTCGGTGGACGCCGTCAGCTTGGCCTCAGAAGCAGCCAATTGCTCTTTGAGCTTGCTGTTCTCCCGCTCCAGCATAGGAGACCCTTCAGCCGTCATCCAGGCCATAGTCAGGACCCGCATCACCGCGCTCGCGTCCTGGGCCAAAGAGAGCCGCCGAGCAGGGCGATCCATCCCCTCCAGGAACAAAGAATCCGCCCGGTCCACATCCATTGTATTCCCCTCGAAAAAGTTCCGAACAACGAAACACGGGGGTATCCCATGCCTTGGCTTTGGAGGAGCGCCGGCCGTCAGATCCACAGTGGCCGCTGCTTTATGTTTCTTCATTAAAGAACCGGTGGAAGCCCCCGGAGAACCCTGAACCAACGGACCCGAGCCTGAACCGCTTGCCTCAGTCAATCTGGTATGCACGACCCTCGTCCGCTTTCGCTGCTGCTGGACTAGCCGTTCATGGATTTTGTCCAGAGGATTAGTCAAAGAACCTGAAAAGAGGAACAAAACCAAAATTAGTTACGAGCAACAAAGTCAAATAAAAAACTTAACGAGCATAAGCAAACAGATACCAAAAAAATCAGCTATCTCCTGCCCGTTATTACAGGCCAGCAGATCAGTAACATTGATCAGGGGACGCTCCAAAGCTTCTCCCCCATCCTGATCGACCATAACTTTGCCTTCCCCGTCCAATAGAGGGGTCGGAGTAAAAGAAGCTATCAACTTCCTAAAAGCTTCGAAGTTGGCCGCATCATCATCGTTCAGGGTGTCTCCCACTTGAACGAATTCCCCCACTGGCCGCTCATAATGCACGTAACTCCAAGAGAAGGGGAACATCCATAACCTCCTCGGAATCACTTCCCCTTGGTCGTCCAATCTGGGCTCGTCGTTTTCATCGGTATCAATCCCAAGAAAACTCATAGCTCTCACGGCCGCATCGCTCGCAGGTTTTATTAAGAAGTAATCGTTCTTAAAAGCCCGGATAGACTCCGAGTGGGCCTTGAAAATCTTGGTCCGTTGTTTAAAAGACACGAACCCCTTCCGATCGGTCCCTCGCCCGACTTGGCGCTGTAGGGAAAAGAGGCGAAAGAAGAGGGGAAGCGTGGCCCCGACGCCCAGGAAAGCGCACGTCATCTCAAACGCCCTGAGGAAGGCGTATGAGTTCGGATGCAGCTGAGAAGGGGCTATGCAGAGGTTTCCGAGCACAGCGCTCACAAAATCACTAAAGGGCAGCGTCACCCCCAAGATCGAGGTAGCATATTCATACATAGAAAACGCTCGACCGCGAAAGTCTGAGAAGATGCGGTCGTCGTCTCCCGGGCATGTCACGACCCAGTCAGCAGGATTCCCAACAATTGGCAGCGGCTCCGACCGAGGCCTCGAGAAAGAAGACACTTTGTCCAGCAAGTCTTCGACCACCCATTCTTCGGGCGAGACCCTCGACCGGGTAGGACACTGAGGCGATTCTGTCGACTGCCCCGTGGTACTTGTACTCGAACTGTCAGAAGAGCCTCCCAGCCTGAGGGTATGGACGCAGACGATTCCGTACTCTCCGAGGACGTATCCTCAGAAAGCACAACCAGCGGGTCCTCGAGCAAGTTATCACCTGAAAAGCAGAGGAAAGGCATCAGTGAATTCGATTAAGAATATCAAATCCACCCTTCCACCGCTCAACAAGTGAAAGGGCGCGCCTCAGCTCAGAAACTATGTTCCGAGCTGTAGCCCTGGCTAACCGTTGCTCGTGGCAACAACTGACGCCCAACAGTACAGATAACAAATCTATCAAAAAAATCTAAAGCCTAAGTCGACCAAGGTCTGTGTCGACCCTAAAGTTAGGGTTCACAGCCGACCAGTTACGGTGGCAAGAGCTCTAAAGTTTTCTAATTCCAAATCCTAAAACTACCGGTAAAATCACCCTAAACCACATGCATTCTACAGAAACTACGCTATATACACTCAAGAGAAAGGAAAAGAACGGTACCTTGAGCTTGAGAAGACATTTTGGAAGAGATTGAGCTTCTGCGAAGGGTGGTCGGTAAGAACTGGCGGTGGTCGACGGCTAAAGCAACGGCGGTTGAACGAGCAAAGGTTTGAGAGAAGAGATGAAACGAAAAGGTCAAAATGGGCCCTGGGAATCCTATTTATAGGAAAGAAGACACGTGTGCGCACGCGTGACCCCTACACGCTAGCCCCTAGGCTAGCCGTCAAATCATTAATAGGCGCGAATATCCAGATATCCTAGCTTTTCGTTTCATATTCCTCTGCCGAGCAACGTACCATCTGCCCGGAAAACCAACAGCATAGATCCTCGATCACAACGTCACACTCCGTCGACCACTTCGTCATTTTTAAGTCATTGCTCGATAGCACGAGCAATAACTTGGGGGGCTCCTGTTCCGGCTCGACCCAATTCTTATTGGGCCAGAAAGATTGGCCCATTTGTTTCGGTCGACGTCGAGCACAATCAATAAAAGTGGTCCCCAGTCGACCACTAATGATCCGATCATGGAGGGACCCTCTAACGGCTAGTATTGACCGTTTCCTATCTTCACGGACCCCTCGATCCGCACCTCATAAAACGAACCAATAGTCTTCTAGCTGGTCCTCTATATAAACTCTCTCATTTGAGAGGGTCAGGTATTCAATTCTCAACCCTAACACTAGTACTTGCTCACTGTTGCTCGGATACTTACTTTGGCATCAGAGTGTGTTGCAGGTACACCCCTTTTTCTCCTCGACGACCATTTCCGCCCGCTCTCGAGTCCAGCCGTATCGGATCCTGATCTCCAGGTACGATCAATAACGCTTTTGGTTTGAGCGTTATCTAATCCCCTCCTATTTTAATTTTTTTAGGTATACCTTAAACAACGCTTTTGGTGAAAGCGTTGTCTAATCCCCTCCTATTTTAATTTTTTTAGGTATACCTTAGACAACGTTTTTGGTGAAAGCGTTGTCTAATCCTCCCCATAGACAGCGCTTTTGCCAAAAGCGCTTTCTAAGTCCCCCCTTAGACAAGCTTTTTGTGTAAAGCGTTGTCTAAGGTATACGAAAATTTTTTAATAATTTTTTTGAAACCACTTTTTTTACCAGGTTTTTAAACCAGAATTTTGACCTGTTTTCAACCAAATTTTGGCAGACAAATATCACAAATTATATATCAATTTATGCACCAAAATTATAAATCCAAAATTGACAATTCAAACCAATATATATATATATATATATATATATATATATATATATATATATATATATATATATATATATATATATACCAATTCAAACCATTTTGGCCTATTATAATTACAAGTCATTGCATTTTATTACAAATGTACATATTATAAGTACACATATCTAATTCATCCAAATCATTACTTCAAATATACATAGGTCCTGAAACAACACAAAGATTATAATTCAATTAATAAACAATATTATAGAAATTACAAAGTTACACATATTTAAATTCTCATCAATTAAAGTAAGAGTACAATATTATACCTCACATAATACCTAGCTCTATAATGAATTGACACCATTCCTCTTTGATTTCGTCCACTTGATCTTTTGTATAATATGCACACTTGAATTCATCAAAGTACTACATAATAATATAACATAGTTTGATTTAATTTCAACTATTTAATTATATGAGAGATATGTGTAAATATAAATTATAATCAAGAAACCAAAGATATAATTGGATAATTTACCTCTTTCACTAACATCTCTTTCTTTTCTTTGTTGGAATATTAATCACTTGTTTCTTAGCAATGCGTACAGATGAATTGATCCAAATTCCCTCATTATGATCGTTTCTTATATATGACGCATCCGCTATAAGATTTTCATCTTCATCATTTCTATTCAACTCATTCCGTCTAATGCATGAATCATTCTCAACATCAATATCACATTGATCGACACCACTATCATCAACCACTTTGTTAGAGAAAAGCACTATAGACCATTTTGTACTCGTTGGGTCATTCACATAGAACACTTGTTTAGCTTGAGATGATAGAATAAAAGGTTCATCTTTGTACCCCACCCTAGTAAGATCAACTTGCAAAAATCCAGACTTATCCATTCGTATGCCACTACTATTTACCCACTTGCAACCAAAGATGGAAATCTGAAACTTCTCGTAATCAAACACCCAAATATGCTCAATAACTCCAAAATATGACAAATTTGCATATTTGGGGTTTAAGTCCTTCATACTTGATATATGCATTGCTTCAGCTAGCACGGTGACACCACTATTTTGCCTAGTACTCTTATCATCTTGTTATTTGGTATAAAATATGTAACCATTAATTGAGTATGCGCTATGAGAAAACACATGCAAACTTGGACCATATGCCAAACATCTCAACCTTTCTGTTACCGAAGAAGGATCTGAAGAGCGCTTCGAATAAATATGATCCTTTAACCATTGTATGAAACTTTGATTGTGCTCTCTAACTATCCAATTTTCAATTTATGTTCGGATTTAACCTTCGGAGTACATCCTTGTGCATTTCAACATATGGCTCAACCTCATTATCATTGTGCAGAACATACAAATGAACTTGATCCCATTCATCCCTTGATACTATCACAATTTTATTTCCAATTAATTTGTTACCTTCCAGTTTTTCGAAAATCTGAACTATGGGGAGTCCAATCGATTGAACGTTAGACAAATATTCAGTACAAAACTCAACAGCTTCTTCAACAATGTATCGTTCAACAATACAACCCTCTGGTCGACTTCGGGATTTCATGTACCCTTTTAATATTTTCATATACCGTTCAACAGGGTACATCCATCTCATATAAGCTGGTCCACACAACTGTGTCTCTTTCACAAGATGAACAACTAGATGAACCATTATGTCAAAAAAAGACGGAGGAAAATACATTTCAAGATCACACAAGGTAATTACAATCTCTTTTTGTAGTGTTGGTAAGATCTCGGGATCGATCACCTTACTACAGATTGACCTAAAGAAAAAACACAATTTAGTTATGGCACTTCTTACTTTTTCTAGCAAAATAGAACGTATACCTATCGGTAGAAAATGTTCCATTATAACATGGCAATCATGTGTCTTCAAATTCTTCAACTTGAGGTCTTTCATAGAAACAAGTCTTCTGATATCTGATGAGTATCCTTCTGGAACCTTAACTTCACTCAGAGACTTACACAAATTTTTTTCTCCTTTCTAGATAAAGTAAAAGCAGCAGGTGGTGGATATGTTCGTTTTCCTTTCTAGATAAAGTAAAAGCATCATGTACTTACGCTTCATACATAGCCATGGAAGTAGGTTATAAATCATAAGAATCACATGCCATGTGGGATGTGAGATACTTTGAAGACCATGCGGGTTCATTCCATCAGTTGATAATGACAAGTGAAGGTTTCTTGCTTCTTCTCCAAACTCAGGATAATCATTATCAATCTTCGATCACTGTGGTGAATGTAACACGGTGGGAGAACTGACTTTTAGTTATGTTGCGGATAGCAAGAGTCGCCACCGACTTTTATTTTATCCAAAAGGAAAGGACATAAAAGAACAGGAAAAACCTTAAAAAGATTTTGAGTTCGGGGGGTAGGTTATATAAAGGGAAGGTGTTAGCACCCTTTATATCCATGGTTATCCATGGGCTCTTAGTTACTTAGCTCACTTTAAATTGTTTTGAAAAGGTGTAGTGTGTGATTATAAACTTTCTAAGTACTTTATAAGGATCCTCGTATGGATGTATATAAAGACTTGTTTTTGAAAATTTGTTTGAAAAGTGTGATATAAAAAGTATTTTGAAATGTGAGCAAGCAACTTAAGAGAAACCTACCCTAGATTAAGTCTTTATTGTTATTATGTTCTTTCAATGGTAAGATTATCCCTATTATTAAGGAATAGGTAGTCATTACCTTGGATGTAAGAAGGGACATGTGAAGGGACATCTGAATTTAGGCAACTGCAAGGTGTCTTTAGCAATTCGTAGGGACTTATCATCTTTTATTCGAAGGGACAAGATCATTTATCGTAGGCAACTTCGAAGGGACGTGATCTTATAAACTGAAGGGACTTGATGATATCTGTGAAGGGACTTTGCTTAAGACACCTTACTTGACCTTTGGAAATAGGCAACATGAGAGGTAATCCTAAAAAGTGCAAGATGGCGATCAAAGATCGACTTACGTGTGTGAGTGTTTGTATTCAAATATTTATCTTTTTAAATTAATTATTCTAAGTTGATTTTAATTACAAACATATTAAACACTCCCTAAATTACTAACCGGGCAGTAAATATATTTATAATAAAAATAAAGCAAAAATATAAGCCTAAATTATTACAAAGCTTCGGGACAATTACAATATAATCGGGAAAAATAATAATAACGATAAAATAGAAAATAAATAAGCAATAATTTAAATGTTAGTAATAATAAATAATAATAATAAGAAAGGGTTAGTAAAAATATAAAGAAAATAAAAATTTAAGAGAGAATATTATTTTTAAGTTAAATAAATATTTAGCAAAAATATTTAGAAGAAAATATAACAATTTTGATAATAATAAACAAATAATAATTATTTATATATTAAAAGAAAAAGATAAATTATAATTTATAAAGAAAATTAGGTTAAATTTGAAAATTAAGAAAATTAGGGTTAGGGTTAGGGTTAGAGAAAATTAGGGTTAGGGTGGTAATCATGAGAATTAGGGTTTTAAATATTAATTTACAAAATAAATCAATTTATTTACAATATATATATATATATATATATATATATATATATATATATATATATATATATATATATATATATATATATATATATATATAATATGAACATATAATATAATAAATATAAATAATTAAGTTTTTTGAAAATAAAGTTTGAATTTTAAAAATATGAATTTTTTGGTATAAGAAATAATATAAACATTTATTTTAAAATTGATGATTTAAGAAATTAATTAAGTAAATATAAATAATATAAACAAAATAATGAAAATAAGGAGAAAAAAAAACATACCTGGGGCTGGGATTCGAACCCAGGCCCTAGGCTTCATTCATCTTGGACCAACAATATCACCACCAGGCCAGTCGCGCTGGTGTTAGTATAGGAGCAACAATCCTTTTATTAATAACCTGCAAAATATCAAAAAATAAAGCAAAACAAAATGGCCTGGGGGGGAATCGAACCCAGGACCATTCAATACACAGGCAAACACACAAACCAGCTGAGCCATATGGGGCGCGTACAACATTGAATCAGCAAATAAACATTATATTTTAAAACAATTATTTGAATTGGATTTTTGGCGCCACTGACTTCATCTTCTTCCTTGGAATTTCCTGCGAATTCATCTGCAAAATCATCTATGAATTTTCCTGCGAATTTTTCAATGTCTATAACCTGCGAAAATCACATCTTATGGCTAAGCCTATTGTTTCATCAAATTGATCAGGTTAATGTGATCCTTAGGAGGTATACGGTCTAGCCATGGTCTCTGAATGGATTTATATTGCCTTATATGCAAAATCCTAAAACGAGCTTCAAACCCTAACAATGGTGAAACTCCAAACCTGCATCGAAACTCATAACAAACTACCCAGAATCCATCTACATCATTCAACAAACAATATTACAAGCTCAAATTTAATTAATCATGCATACAACTTATGAATCGAAAAAAAAAATATTTGACATAAAACTGATTCGGTTTTCATCATTCATGAGGTTATGGATGCTTATGATCATATGGATAGCATCCTGAGAGTCCAAGGATCATCTCTATGTCTTTAAAATACCTTTAATTAACCTCCAACTATGAATCCGAAAATTGAAATTTCAATGAATTTTTTGAATGTCAAGAGTGTTCTTGGAGGCTGCAATTTCCGCCCCCTAGCATTGTGATTAGTTCATGGTCTTATAGTGAATGATTTTAGGTCATAAAACTTATCTCTCCTTTGGGCTTTTGGATAACTTGAGATTGAAGAAATATATGATTCCAAAAGTGAGAAAAATCAAATATTTTCATGCCTTAGAGACTTTACACGAAATCTGATCCTCTAAATCATCTTTAAATGATGTTTCAATCATTCTAGAACAAAAATCAGATTTTTAGATTGACTTTTTATATTTTATTTTGATTTAAAATGATTTTAAATGAATAAAATCAAAATAAATAAAATAAAATTAATAAAAATCTGAATAAATTATTTTTGGTTCGTGCATGATGTCATGGTAGTGATTGGGTCATAAAAATGCAAGCCCATATGGAAAGAATTGGCTCTAAGATCCCATTTGCTCAATAAACCCCTCAAAATTTTCCCAATTTTGCAAAGACACAAATCCCTCAATTTTAATGCTATGGAGGTGTTCTTGGACATTTTAGAAAGCTTAAAGAGTCCTCTAACCAACCTCTTTGGTCTCATGTCCATATCCTTTATCATTTTCAAGTTATGCCCTTTGGAAGATGTTGACTTTTTGTTGACTTTTAAAATGACCTATAATGTCTTAGCTCATACCTTCCAAATGAAGCATTTTTAGGCTTGGCTTGTGAGACACAAAGTTGTATAAAATTCAATTTCCTTCAAAATGAGCTTTGTATGGGAAATTTTTGATGAAGCATGTGAAAGTTATGATTGGTCAAAGTTCAGTTGACTTTTCCTATGAAAACCCTAATTTATAAACTCCTGATTCTTGATGATCTGAAATCTCCTTGATGAATCATGATCAACCCTTGATCAAATGAAGAATTTTACTTCATAAACTTGATGTTGGCAAAAAAATCATGAAGTTTGACTTTGGTTTGACCACAGTTGACCTCAGTTTGACTTTTTAACTACTTTGACTGATTTTTGCATATTTGATCATCTAACTGAGCAAACTTTTTGGGAAAGCTTTGAAACTTGACATAGGGATTCTTGAAGACATTTAGGATGTTATGAAGCTAAATTGAGGCCTTGAAAGTCCATTTAGCCTGATGAAATCCAAAACCTTAGTTTAGGATGCATTGTTTAGGAGGATGCATTGTCTGAAGGGATTGTCAAACTTTCTGACTAATTGTGAATCTTATGAACCTTGTGAACCTTGTCAACCTCTTGGGATACCTTGGTACACAATTCTTTGACTAGGGGAGGGCAAATTTAGGGGTGAAACAGCTGCCCCTGTTCAATTTTCTGAAACTTGAGGAGTTAGATTGGCATGTGTGCCATTCGTGACTTGGAAGGTTGAAGGGGATTGAGCACAAAAGCCCAAAAATTTGCACTCGCCGGTGCGTAAGGTAACACTGATGATTGGTTGTATATGCTTGAGTGGGCTTGAAGATGCCACTTAGAGGAACTGGATATGGGCTTATAGATGCCATCCATAATATCAGAAGGTAATAGTATCTTAAAGGTTGTCACTAGGTATCAGTACTAGGTCTTCGTATAGGCCGTCTCTGAATCATTCTTGTAACATGGTGTAAGTTGAATGCCAGCACTAGATCTTCGTATAGATCATCTCTACATTATCTCTGGGGGGAAAAGAATATTCCTCATTAGGTGTCAGTACTTAGATCTTTGTATAGATCGGCTCTGAACCATCTTTAGGAACATACTTTAACTTAAGCATCATAATCAAATCTTCGTGGCGATCATCTCTGAGTTGCTTTTGGTGATATCTTGGACTAAGTACAGGATCTTCGTATCGATCATTATGTACCATCCAAAGATAAATTGTTAAATAGACCAGTAGAAATAAATCTTCGTAACGATTATCTCTTCTGGAAATATCCTGGATTAGGTAATAGATCTTCGTATAGACCATTTACCTACCATCCCAAGGATAGAAAGAATATCAGGATTAAATCTTCGTGACGATTATATCCCTTGGAAATATCCTGGATTAAGCACCAGATCTTCGTATAGATCATTTACGTACCCTTCCAAGGACAAATTGAGTATTGATTATTAGAAATGAATCTTCGTAGCGATTATCTCTGAATTAAGTATCAGCACTAGACCTTCGTATAGATCGTCTCTGAACTGTTTTGAGTTGTTGATAGTGTTTATCTGTCTGTAACTATCCTGAAAAAAAAGGTTAGTTTACGCAATATGTATGCATGCATGGCATGATGTACCTAAGTAAATGTATTATGCATTTATAGATATGTTATGGTATGATGTAAATGATGTATGTATGAATCATGTTATTAGAAACGTCTGGATATCTTTGTATAACAACTGCTGGCTAGGGAAAATAAATCCCGATTCGTCGCTGAAGAATATGAGGACCCCGTTCCCGTCTTGTTTGATAGTATAGTATTTATAACCTCCCGTCTTCGTTCGTCGTACTTCTATTGAAGGAATAAGTTCCTGAGTATTCCGACTGAGGATAAAAGAGATGGACATAAATTCAAGGAGAGATGTAACTCGAAGTATCTATAAAGATAGATTTGCTCTGCTGGGGATTTGTAGTTGTCTTGTGGGGATGAACCGGCGAGGCTTCGTTGAACTCCTACCCTCGTTCGTCCTTAGTAAATACTACTACTGCATTTTATGCATTTCTGGTAAACATCAATCATATTCAAAAGCATACATACATTCAAACACAACCAATGGACGTTTTCGCTTAGGTAAACAGGGTAAAAGTAAATCTGGATTCAAAGACAAGATTTTATTTATTTTAGAAAGTGACCTACATACAGGTAAGTTTGTACAAGGAGACAGAAATCCTAGTAAGAGGAATTTGTCGTAAAAGTTTTACAAAAACAAGAAAGATAGTTATGTGAGAAATAATCCTATTGAGTTTCAATTCTACTATTGCCATTATCTTTAAGTATCTCATCCTTTGCTGTTGAGACGGAAACGATTTGATTGATCTTTATCTGTTTGAACTTGAGTTAAGTAACACAACTGGTTGGGACTATATGAGTGATCCAAACGAGACATAGTCATACGCTTTAATCCCTAACTTTTGCCTGGATTTCCCTTTCAGGTTTTCAATCCACCGGGATACCCTTTTTTGCCCAAGCCGCCTTTTCAGGTTTTCGACTTGCCGGGTGTACACTTTTTTATATATATCCCTAATTTTTGCCCGAACCCTTTTGGTTCGCCGGGATGCCCTTATTTTTGCCTAGGCCAGTCAACCTAGCGGGTCTCTTTTTATGCGTAGTATTTTTTAACTATATCTGCATTTACGGGCTGTGGGAAGTCTTCACCATCCATAGTAGTAAGCATCATGGCACCTCCTGAAAATACTCTCTTGACTACAAATGGTCCTTAATATGTAGGAGTTCACTTTCCCCTAGGATCACCTTGTGGTAGTATGATATGCTTGATTACCAAATCACCAGCCTGATATACCTTTTGCTTAACCTTCTTATTAAAAGCTTTGATCATTCGTTTCTGGTACATCTGATCGTGACAAACAGCTGCCATCCTTTTCTCATCAATAAAATTTATCTGGTCAAGTCGAGTCTGAATTCACTCATCTTCATCCAAGCCTTCATCCTTCATGATTCTTAAGGAGGGGATCTGAACTTCAATGGGCAGAACTGCTTCCATACCATAGACTAAGGAGAATGGGGTTGCCCCTGTTGAAGTACGTATTGTAGTACGATAACCATGAAGAGCAAATGGTAACATCTCGTGCCAATCTTTGTAAGTAACATTCATCTTCTGTAGAATCTTCTTAATTTTCTTATTAGCAGCTTCTACTACCCCATTCATTTTAGGACGATACGGAGAAGAGTTGTGATGTTTAATCTTGAACTGCGTGTAGAGATCAGTAATCATGGTGTTATTCAGATTAGAGCCATTGTCGATGATAATCCTTTCAGGGATGCCATACCTACATATGAGATTATTCTTAATGAATCGAGCCACCACATTCTTAGTAACAGATACAAATGAAGCTGCCTCCACCCACTTTGTAAAGTAATCAATAGCAACCAGGATGAAACGATACCCATTAGAAGCAGTAGGCTTGATCTCACCAATCATATCTATGCCCCACATAGCAAAAGGCCAAGGAGCAGTTAACACATTCAATGGAGCTGGAGGTATATGCACTTTATCAGCATAGATTTGACACTTGTGACAGGTTTTGGAATGTTGATAGCAGTCAGCTTCCATGGTAGACCAATAGTAACCTGCTCTCAATATCTTCTTTGCCATGGTATGACCACTAGAATGAGTACCAAAAATCCCATCATGCATGTCTTCCATAATCTCTGTTGCTTCCTTCTTATCCACACAACGAAGCAAAGTCGAATCATGATTGCGCTTATACAAAATTCCATTACTCAAAAAAACTTAGCAGAAAACCTCCTCAGAAACTTCTTATCTTTGATAGATGCCCCTTCAGGGAACTCCTGAGCTTCAAGATATCTTTTCACTTCCTAGAACCAAGGCTTTCCCTCTCCTTCTTCAATGTCAATCTCATTGCAGTATGCAGGCTTCTCAAATCTGTCAATAGTAATCTTGGGAGCTTCATCATCCCAACTAATCTTAAACATAGATGCCATGGTGGCTAGTGCATCTGCTAACTGATTTTCTCCTCGTGGAATATGTCCAAAGGTAATATCTTCGAAATATGGGATCAAAGACAACACATGCTCTCTATAAGGAATGAGATTTTCATGCTTGGTATCCCAATCTCCTTTAATCTGACTAACTACCAGGGCTGAATCTCCATATACGTCCAGGAACTGAATCTTCATCTCAATGGCAGCTTTGATACCCATGATACATGCCTCATATTCAGCCATGTTATTGGTACAATAGAAACAAAGTCTTGCAGTAATTGGGGTATGACAACCTTCAGGGGAAATGATCACAACACCAACACCATTGCCCAACGCATTAGAAGCTCCATCAAAAATCATAGTCCATCGGGATCCTTGTTCAGGTCCGTCATATTGTCCAGGTTCTTTGGTAATAATCATAATATCTTCATCAGGGAACTCAAAATTCATTGACTGATAATCATCCACTGCCTGATGAGCCAAATGATCAGCTACCACACTTCCTTTAATGGCCTTCTGAGTAGTATATTGTATATCATATTCTGTTAAGATCATTTGCCATCTCGCTATGCGTCCGGAGAGAGCAGGTTTCTCGAATATGTACTTGATTGGATCCATCTTTGAAATCAACAATATAGTATGAGTCAACATATACTATCTTAGTCGTTGAGCAGCCCATGCCAAAGCGCATCAAGTTTTCTCGAGCAGTGAGTATCTTGTTTTACAGTCGGTAAACTTTTTGCTAAGGTAGTATATTGCCTGCTCTTTTCGACCAGACTTGTCATGTTGCCCCAACATACATCCCATTGAGTTGTCTAACACTGTTAAGTATATAATCAAGGGTCTTCCATCAACCGGTGGCATCAAGATTGGAGGTTCTAGAAGATATCTCTTGATTTCATCAAAGGCTGTCTGGCACTCGTCATTCCATTCCATCACCTGATCTTTCTTCAATAACTTGAAGATTGGCTCACAGGTAGCAGTTAACTGGGAAATAAATATTGCAATGTAATTCAGTCATCTCAAGAAACCTCTAACTTCCTTCTCAGTACGGGGAGTTGGCATCTCTTGTATAGCTTTTACTTTTGCAGGATCCACTTCAATACCTTTTCCACTGACAATGAAACCCAGGAGTTTGCCTGACCTAACTCCAAAAATGCACTTATTTGGATTCAATCTGAGCTTGTATTTCTTCAACCTTTCAAACAGCTTATGCAGATGATCAAGGTGTTGCTCTTCATTCTGGGACCTGGCTATCATATCATCCACATATATTTCTATCTCAGGATGAATCATATCGTAAAACAAAGCCACCATAGCACGCTAATATGTTGCCCCGGCGTTCTTCAAACCAAAAGGCATCACCTTATAACAAAAAGTGCCCCACTGTGTAACAAACATAGTTTTCTCCATATCTTCAGGTGCCATCTTAATATGATTGTAACCAGAGAAACCATCCATGAAAGAGAATACTTTATGCTGAGCGGTGTTGTCTACCAGAACATCAATATGAGGAAGTGGAAAATCATCTTTAGGACTGGCCTTGTTCAAATCCCTGTAATCCACACACATGCGTACCTTACCATCCTTCTTAGGTACCGGTACCACGTTTGCAACCCATTGAGGATAAAAAGTCACAGCTAAGAACCCTGCATCAAATTGTTTCATCACCTCTGCTTTAATCTTTTCTGACATTTCAGGACGCATGCGACGAACCTTCTGCTTCTTCGGACGACAATCTTCTTTTACCGGTAAACGGTGAACCACAATGTCTGTATCCAGTCCTGGCATATCTTCATAGGACCAAGCAAAGATCTCCACATAATCACGTAACATCTGAATCAGTCTGCTCTTAACACCATCTTCTAGTTCAGCCCCTATCTTGACCTCTTTCCTGTTTTCTTCAGTTCCCAGATTCACAACTTCGATTGGCTCTTCATGTGGTTGTATAGCTTTCTCTTCTTGTTGTAACAACCTAGCAAGCTCTACAGGTACTTCACAATCTTCCTCCTTTCCATCTTCAGCTTGATAGATCGGATTCTCGAAATTATAATGGGCAATAGTAGAACTGTTATCAACAGGATCCAGAGTGGACGAGGATCTGCATTTAGTGATGTGGGTGTGTGTAAGAACACATAGCTGATAAAAAATAAAAAATAAAAGAAAGACAAGGAGCACAATATTTACGAAAACGAAACGTCCATTGATTTTCATTGAATGAAGTATGCAAATGAAATGACATCCCGAAACAAGCATACCATTGTGCCCCGGGCAAGACACAAGGCTTAAAATTTTAATTGTTTGAAATTACAAACTTAAAATAAAAACACAATAATAGTATTTACTCCTGACTAAAGGAGATAGGAATAATGTCTTCGGTCTTCCAGTTATTGGGCCCATCACCCAAGGTAGGAAAAATCCAATCGTCCAGGTTGTAGTCTTCATGACATTCACCCACAGCATTGATTTGATTTCTTATGACCCCTTGATCGGTGATACGAACAACACGAGCACGACGGACAACCTTCTGGGATTCTGCAGTGAAACCCAAACCAAACTTGTCAGACTTGTAAGGGTTGTCAGGAAGTTGACCCCAAATAGTACAACCACCTTCTTCAACCACAACTCTAGCATCTTTGAGGGAGACCATTGTAGGAGGTACTCTGGTAATCACAAGAACTCTTTTAACAACAGGGGGAGCTTCAATAGTAGGAATGACCCAAGGAACTACTTCAAATGTCTGGCAAGGAGTCTCAACAAATTCACCCTCCATCTCAACATATTTAAAAGTATTCACATGACTGACCATGTATTCTTCTTCACCATAAACAGTGACGATCTTTCCTTTCACCGGATATTTCAACTTCTGATGTAAAGTGGAAGTCACAGCACCTGCCCCATGGATCCAGGGGCGCCCAAGCAAACAGGAGTACGCAGGACGAATATCCATTACATAGAAAGTAGAGTCAAAGACTTGAGAGCCTACTTTGATCGGGAGATCTACTTCTCCATGTACCACTCTTCTTGAGCCATCAAAGGCCCTCACCACTACATCACTTGGTCTTAGCACAACATCTTCAGGACTGAGCTTGTTCAGAACCTCTTTGGGAAGCACATTTAATGAAGAATCATTGTCCACCAGCACATGGGACAAGGTAGTGCCCCTACATTCAATGGAAATATGCAGAGCTCTGTTATGGTTTCTCTTGGCAGGAGTCAAATCAGCATCAGAAAAACCCAACCCATTATCACAAGTCTGATGTGCCACACAATTCTCAAATTTATCCACAGAGATCTCATTTGGCACATGAGCAGTCTTTAGGAACTTGATTAAAGCTTTAGCATGAGCCTCAGAACACAGCAACAAAGATAACATGGAGATTTTGGAGGGAGTATGCCCCAACTGGTCAACAATATCATAATCACTCTTGCGAATGATCTTTAGTACTTCGTCCATCTGTTTAGAAATATTTTCAGCAGTCGGTGCCACAGCTTGCACAGGTTCAACCACAAAACCTTTGCCCCTAGCCTCAGTACTTGGCTCAGAATTAGAGGTAGTAGTTGGAGTAACTGCACTTTTGGAAGTATTCTGAGGAGAGAAGATTCTTCCACTTCTAGCGATCTTACTAGATCCAACAATATTATCAACATCAAGATTAACATCAATAGCAGGTGCATCAGTCACAGGTTCTTGCTTGACACCATGGATATAAACATCAGAACCGTAATTCCAGGGTATAACTTTATCAGAAGTATAAGGAACAGGGCCAGGAGTGGTAATGATCATGGGAACCACTCTAGCTTCAGCAATAGTCTTCACAAGGCCTTCAGCAGTAATCCTGACAGGACCCTTAGAAGTGATCCTGACAGGACCTTTGGAGGTAATCTTCACTGGTACTTTATCAACCATAGCTACATCTTTAAGCTTCGTACTTCGAGTTAAATGTTCACACATACTTTCAACAGAAGGAGTCTTCTCAAACAATATAGTGTAATTGTCCATGAGGCGTTGAATACCATCCTTCAACTTCCAGCAGCTATCAGGTTTGTAGGCACAATAGAAACAGTCTTCATTGCAACCTGGAAAGAAACCATCCTGTACCATCTTCTTCTTGATAATGGATAAGGGAGTAGTCACATCTGCTACTGAAGAAACATATGAAACTTCATCAACAACATTTACAGTCTTCTCATGATTGGGCATGGGAGCAGTGATCACATTTGGAGTCCCAGGAGGGTCAAATTCAATCTCCCCAGCTTCAATCATGTCTTGAATCTTGTTTTTCAACACCCAGCAGTTGTTGGTGTCATGTCCCGGACTATTAGAATGATAGGCACATCTTGCATTAGGATTGTATCAAGGAGATAAGGTATTAGGATTCTGAGGAGGGTTTTTCAAGGTAATGAGTTCCCCTTTCAACATGTGTTGCAAGGCTTGGGCCAGTGATATGTTGATCTTGGTGAATTGTCTTCTAGGTTTCTTTTGATTGTTTTGTTATGGCTCCGGTGCTGCAGGAGTAGGATTAGAGATATGAACTGCTCCCACAGATTGGTGACTCCTGTTACGACTATGTTGACCATACACAGCATTGGACTCCTTCTTCCCACTAGGGGGCTTCTTTGCAGTGCTTGATGAAGAGGCACCCATTTGTATCTTACCACTTCTTATACCACTTTCCACGCGTTCTTCAGTCATTATCAGCTCAGTGAAACCAGATAATGAGCTTCCAATGAGGTGACTATAAAAAGGACCATTCAGCGTACTCATAAACATATCCACCAGCTCCCTGTCAGTCAGAGGAGGTTGAACTCTTCCAGCCAGGTCTCTCCATTTCTGGGCATACTCCTTGAAACTCTCCTTAGCACCCATAGACATGCTTTGGAGCTGCATGCGAGTAGGTGCTAAATCAGCATTGTATTGGTATTGCCTATAGAAGGCCTCAGCAAGATCATTCCAATCACGAATATTAACACTTTCCAGTTGATAGTACCATTCCAATTGAGCTCCAGACAAGCTCTCTTGGAAGAAATAAATCCACAGTTTTTTGTCAACAGTATGTGGTTGAATCCTCCGGACATAGGATCTTAGGTGCAGCTTAGGACATGAAACACCATCATATACCACAAAAATAGGAACCTTGAAACCAATAGGTATAACCACTCCAGAAACTAAACTCAAATCTTCAAAATCAAGCCCAGAAGATTTTTGTAGTTCCATAGCATTCATTTTGTCTACCAGCATCTTGTACTTCTCTTCACTAGCAGGATCATGATAATAATTTGCTTCAGAATCAGAATCTCCCACAGTATCATGGAGACTACCTCCCTCTTTCTCAGAATTCTCAGACTCAGAATCCTCAATCTGCTCCTTAATCTTGATAGGACCCCTGAACCTTCTTCCCAGATTGATAAGGCCTCCTGATCTTCTAGTCTTCTTCTTCTTAGCCAGCAGTGTCTTCAGCTCATCTTGTCCCTTGGACAAATTCAGAATCAATTCTTGGAATTGTGCATTCTGAGCTTGGAGATCTTTGACAGTCTGTTCAAGAGCCATTTCTGCTGAAATAAATAGCGAGAAGATAATATACATGTTCATAAGAAACCTGTGATGCAATGATATGGTATGTAAATACGTATGCAATGTTTTCAAGGACCGCGGGATTTAAATTTGTTTAAACAACCAGAAAGTAAACTTTTATTAGTAATCAATAAACTTGTTGGCCCTTTAGGCTTACAACAAAAGTGAAGTTGTCATGTTAGCTCCAGGATTCTTTCTTGACTAGCTTTGAAATGCGTCTCAAAAGTATCCATTTGCTCCTTCAACTAGATCCAGGACCTCTGTAACTCCTCCATGTCAGTGGGCATGTCTGGATGAAGAATGATATAAGAAGTATCTCCTTCAGCAACAGGCTCCATGGTAACTGGCAGGATGGCAGGATATGGCATCATAAGAGTCTGAGCACGAGATCGCACCCATCTGAGATAAGGTTCCATAGGAATAGTGTACTTGGGTTCCAGAGTCTTGCTGTCAACCTTGTTCACTTTACCCCATGCTCGTATGAAACTTTGATGGTAACCTTGTAGATCGTTGTCGTAGTCGAACACAATACCCTGAATAAGCATGTCACGAGGACCATCACTCCGAGCATAAACAAACTGACGTAGAGCTAAGGAAGGATTGTAGGTAATGCCCCCTCTTATGCCAAGGAGTGTAACATTAGGGAACTCCCCACAACGGTCAATGATAGTAACATTCTCCATAGATCTAGAACACCAATGAATATCTGAATGTGAAAGTGACATAATTCTCTTAGACCACCTTAACCCTTGTTCATTCTTCATCACTGATCGAGGAAGGTGAGAAATAAACCACCTAGACAATAGAGGTATACAACACATCAGAGTTCCTCGTGCCTTCATAGTACGGGCATGAAGAGAGTGTAAGATGTCTCCAAGTAATGTAGGCACTGGATTGCGAGTTAGAAATATGTTGATGGTGTGTACGTCTATGAAATGGTCTAGATTAGGGAACAACATTAAGCCATGGATCAATAGGGCTAAGATCTCCTCAAAAGCATCATAACTCATAGCCTTCAGGAACACTTGAGCTTTCTCCATCAATACCTTGGCAAGGATACCCTTAACTCCACTTCTCGTTTCTAGGACAATGATGATTTCTTCAAATGTAATGCTGCAGCAATGACTTCAGGTTTAGGCTCTTTTTCCAAGCCTGTGAAGGGTCTCAGATTGAGGATAGGTATACCCAACAGTTTGGAGAACTCTTCCATTGTAGGAACCAACTGATAGTCGGGGAATGTGAAGCAATGATGTTTAGGGTCAAAGAACTGAAACAGGACACTCATCATGTCTTCATCAAATCATGAGGTAACCAAGTCAAGTAGGTGACCATGCTTCTTGATGAACTGGGAATCTTCAGAAACTTGAGAGACCAATTCCTTAAGCTTAGGAGGTATTCCTACAAAGTTGAATTGGATAGTATTCCTACGAGCAACAGCCATGACCTGGAACAAAGAACAAAGATAAATCCTTTGGTCCTTGAAATGGTTAGTGAAAATGCTATGCTTATGATTCATGATAATGTTATGATGTTATGCTCAATCGCAAACATGTGACACACACAAACAAGTCACACAATAGCCCTAGGTTTGAAGGATTACATGAGGTTTAAAGGTAAGTACCCTCCCCTGAAGTTTAGATGGTTCATCATGTCCTATAAAGTAACCAGGTTCTAAGGGATCTCAATATCATTGATCCTTCACAAGGGTGGTTGTTCAGTAGGCAACTTACTTGCCAACCAAAACCCTCCAAGTTTAGGATCTCAATGAGTGTAGCATCGAGTATCAACCAACTTCAGTCTTCACCAAAGCTGGTTATCTCACTACTTTTCTAAAGGCCAAGATGGGATGACTAAGGTTCTAAAAGTCAGTTAGTGTATTGACAACATATGGCAGCCTCATATTATCCTCAACTTTACTTAAGGAACATAAGCACCAACCAAGAAGTCACACTAACTATGGCCACCAGATCAACCATATCGGTATACGCCGCACAGTTTTTTTGGTCTATTGCCATTTACCTAAGGTACACTAGATCCGGGTTAGGATCTTTCACACAAAAAGCCCAACAGATAAATAATATAAAGCAAACAAAGCAAACAATTTAAAGTGATCTAATTCCTAAGGGTACCCCTCTTTTACTTAGTAACTTCCCCAGCAGAGTCGCCAGCTCTGTAACACAGTGGGAGAACTGACTTTTAGTTATGTTGCGGATAACAAGAGTCGCCACCGACTTTTATTTTATCCAAAAGGAAAGGACATAAAAGAACAGGAAAGACCTTAAAAAGATTTTGAGTTCGGGAGGTAGGTTATATAAAGGGAAGGTGTTAGCACCCTTTATATCCATGGTTATCCATGGGCTCTTAGTTACTTAGCTCACTTTAAATTGTTTTGAAAAGGTGTAGTGTGTGATTAGAAACTTTCTAAGTACTTTATAATGATCCTCGTATGGATGTATATAAAGACTTGTTTTTGAAAATTTGTTTGAAAAGTGTGATATAAAAAGTATTTTGAAATGTGAGCAAGCAACTTAAGAGAAACCTACCCTAGATTAAGTCTTTACTGTTCTTATGTTCTTTCAATGGTTAGACTATCCCTATTATTAAGGAATAAGTAGTCATTACCTTGGATGTAAGAAGGGACATGTGAAGGGACATCTGAATTTAGACAACTGCAAAGTGTCTTTAGCAATTCGTAGGGACTTATCATCTTTTATTCGAAGGGACAAGATCATTTATCGTAGGCAACTTCTAAGGGACGTGATCTTATAAACTGAAGGGACTTGATGATATCTGTGAAGGGACTTTGCTTAAGACACCTTACTTGACCTTTGGAAATAGGCAACATGAGAGGTAACCCTAGAAAGTGCAAGATGGCGATCAAAGATCGACTTACGTGTGTGAGTGTTTGTATTCAAATATTTATCTTTTTAAATTAATTATTCTAAGTTGATTTTAATTACAAACATATTAAACACTCCCTAAATTACTAACCAAGCAGTAAATATATTTATAATAAAAATAAAGCAAAAATATAAGCCTAAACTATTACAAAGCTTCGGGACAATTACAATATAATCGGGAAAAATAATAATAACGATAAAATAGAAAATAAATAAGCAATAATTTAAATGTTAGTAATAATAAATAATAATAATAATAATAATAAGAAAGGGTTAGTAAAAATATAAAGAAAATAAAAATTTAAGAGAGAATATTATTTTTAAGTTAAATAAACATTTAGAAAAAAAATTTAGAAGAAAATATAACAATTTTGATAATAATAAACAAATAATAATTATTTACATATTAAAAGAAAAAGATAAATTATAATTTATAAAGAAAATTAGGTTAAATTTGGAAATTAAGAAAATTAGGGTTAGGGTTAGGGTTAGAGAAAATTAAGAAAATTAGGGTTAGGGTTAGGGTTAGAGAAAATTAAGAAAATTAGGGTTAGGGTTAGGGTTAGGGTGGTAATCATGAGAATTAGGGTTTTAAATATTAATTTACAAAATAAATCAATTTATTTACAATATATATATATATATATATATATATATATATATATATATATATATATATATATATATATATATATATATATATATATATATATATATATATATAATATGAACATATAATATAATAAATATAAATAATTAAGTTTTTTGAAAATAAAGTTTGAATTTTAAAAATATGAATTTTTTGGTATAAGAAATAATATAAACATTTATTTTAAAATTGATGATTTAAGAAATTAATTAAGTAAATATAAATAATATAAACAAAATAATGAAAATAAGGAAGAAAAAAAACATACCTGAGGCTGGGATTCGAACCCAGGCCCTAGGCTTCATTCATCTTGGACCAACAATATCACCACCAGGCCAGGCGCGCGCTGGTGTTAGTATAGGAGCAGCAATCCTTTTATTAATAACCTGCAAAATATCAAAAAATAAAGCAAAACAAAATGGCCTGGGGGGGAATCGAACCCAGGACCATTCAATACACAGGCAAACACACAAACCAGCTGAGCCACATGGGGCGCGTACAACATAGAATCAGCAAATAAACATTATATTTTAAAACAATTATTTGAATTGGATTTTTGGCGCCACTGACTTCATCTTCTTCCTTGGAATTTTCTGCGAATTCATCTGCAAAATCATCTATGAATTTTCCTGCGAATTTTTCAATATCTATAACCTGCGAAAATCACATCTTATGGCTAAGTCTATTGTTTCATCAAATTGATCAGGTTAATGTGATCCTTAGGAGGTATACGGTCTAGCCATGGTCTTTGAATGGATTTATATTGCCTCATATGCAAAACCCTAAAACGACCTTCAAACCCTAACAATGGTGAAACTCCAAACCTGCATCAAAACTCATAACAAACTACCCAGGATCCATCTACATCATTCAACAAACAATATTTCAAGCTCAAATTTAATTAATCATGCATAAAACTTATGAATCGAAAAAAAATACATTTGACATAAAACTGATTCAGTTTTCATCATTCATGAGGTTATGGATGCTTATGATCATATGGATAGCATCCTGAGAGTCCAAGGATCATCTCTATGTCTTTAAAATACCCTTAATTACCCTCCAACTATGAATCCTAAAATTGAAATTTCAATGAATTTTTTGAATGTCAAGAGTGTTCTTGGAGGCTGCAATTTTCGTCCCCTAGCATTGTGATTAGTTCATGGTCTTATAGTGAATGATTTTAGGTCATAAAACTTATCTCTCCTTTGGGCTTTTGGATAACTTGAGATTGAAGAAAGATATGATTCCAAAAGTGAGAAAAATCAAATATTTTCATGCCTTTGAGACTTTACACGAAATTTGATCCTCTCAATCATCTTTAAATGATGTTTTAATCATTCTAGAACAAAAATCAGATTTTTAGATTGACTTTTTATATTTTATTTTGATTTTAAATGATTTTAAATGAATAAAATCAAAATAAATAAAATAAAATAAATAAAAATCTGAATAAATGATTTTTGGTTCGTGCATGATGTCATGGTAGTGATTGGGTCATAAAAATGCAAGCCCATATGGAAAGAATTGGCTCTAAGATCCCATTTGCTCAATAAACCCCTCAAACATTTCCCAACTTTGCAAAGACACAAATCCCTCAATTTTAATGCTATGGAGGTATTCTTGGACATTTTAGAAAGCTTAAAGAGTCCTCTAACCAACCTCTTTTGTATCATGTCCATATCCTTTATCATTTTCAAGTTATGCCCTTTGGAAGATGTTGACTTTTTGTTGACTTTTAAAATGACCTATAATGTCTTAGCTCATACCTTCCAAATGAAGTATTTTTAGGCTTAGCTTGTGAGACATAAAGTTGTAGAGAATTCAATTTCCTTCAAAATGAGCTTTGGATGGAAAAAATTTGATAAAGCATGTGAAAGTTATGACTGGTCAAAGTTCAGTTGACTTTTCCTGTGAAAACCCTAATTTAGAAACTCCTGATTCTTGATGATCTGAAATCTCCTTGATGAATCATGATCAAAACTTGATCAAATGATTAATTTTACTTCATAAAATTGATGTTTGCAAAAAATCATGAAGTTTGACTTTGGTTTGACCACAGTTGACCTCAGTTTGACTTTTTAACTGCTTTGACTGATTTTTGCATATCTGATCATCTGACTGAGCAAACTTTTTGGGAAAGCTTTGAAACTTGACATAGGGATTCTTGAAGACATGTAGGATGTTATGAAGTTCAATTTAGGCCTTGTAAGTCCATTTAGCCTGATGAAATCCAAAACCCTAGTTTAGGATGCATTGCTTAGGAGGATGCATTGTCTGAGGGGATTGTCAAACTTTCTGACTAATTGTGAATCTTGTGAACCTTGTTAACCTCTTGGGACACCTTGGTACACAATTCCTTGACTAGGGGAGGGCAAATTTTGGGGTGCAACAGTGAATCAGTCGGATGCCGATACTTTCCATCAATAATTCTTTCATCTGCATGCCAAGTCAGATGTCTTGCATCGGTTTCACTACGAAACATGCGCCTAAATCTCGGAATTATGGGAAAATACCATAAGACTTTTGCGGGAGACAATCTTTTCTTATATCGAGACAACCCGTATTTAGGGCACTCAGTTAACGATGCATATTTGTTACGAAACAAAATGCAATCGTTAGGACAAACATGTATCTTATCATAGCTCATGCCAATAGAGCACAACATTTGTTTTGCCTCATAGGTTCGATTAGGAAGAACATTATCATCTAGTAGCATTTCTCTCATAAGGGCCAACAACTCTGTGAAACTTTTATCCGACCATCCATTGCCCGCCTTTAAGTTGTACAACTTTAATACTGCAGACAGTCTTGAGAATTTAGTGCAACCTTTGTACATCGGTTTCTCTGCATCGGTTACCATCCTCTCAAACATTTCAGGACAATCATGAAGATCTTCTTCAAGTGCTTCTACAATCTCTTCAACTCGATCACAATCGTATGTTTCCGTGTCTTTGTCGTATGAAGCATAGGTCATATTACTTTTTCCACTCGGTTCAACATTCTCGTTAATTTTCTCACCATGAAATATCCAACACTGATAACTTTGATCAATTCCATGCCTCAGTAAATGCGATTTCAATCCATTTGCGTCAACCTTACCAATATAACAACAACGCAAGCAAGGACAATGCATTCGTCTGGGGTTTTCAGCGTGTTGAACAACAAACTTAACGAATTCCGCAACCCCATTCTCGTACTCTTTGGTCATTCGATCGACACAAATCCATGTTTTATCCATGGTTTTCCTACTTATTAAGGTAAACAATCAATATCAACTTCAATAACATATACATAACCAATGTTTCTCCAAACGATAATAACCCAGTTAAATCAAGACGAAAATACATAACTAAGGTAGTATCTTCGAATATTCTAACAACTTTCAAGTTCACTTCATTTTCTCACATTTAACAGATATTTACATCATTGAAGTTGAAAATAGAGTTTCATATAATAACCACAATATTAGACTTATCGAACATAACACCAATGACTAACGTATCTCCGTATCCTAAATGTTTTAAACAAAAACTCAGTATCCTAAATGTTTAATTTTAACTCAGTTTACAGATTCAACAAAAAAACTTCTCAGGTAATGAAGCCAACAACTCAGTGTTAATATTTATATAAACTCAATGTATATACATAGTAACAACAAAATAACAAGAACAAGAACACTATCCATCAATGAATCTTATGGTTCATATTGTATATACATAGTAACTACAAGCAATAAAATGTCAAGAAAATGCAACTTTTTAGCAAAAAAACAAGCAAGAACAAGAACAGTACCATTATCAAGAACGTACCTTTTTGAACGGGAGATGACGGTTGTACGAAGGGGGACGACGGTGGACTTCACAGAGGTAGAATGTGGTGGACGACAGTGGAGGTAAGACTGTTGAAGCTCGTTAGGGCGAAAATGGCGATTTATGTTCGTCGTTCGCAGAAGAGAGGGAAAGGAAGAAATGAAAATAGAACTGTATAATTTTAATATAATAAGACCTTAGACAACGCTTTTGATAAAAGCACTTTCTAAGGTAGGCCTTAGACAGCGCTTTTGAAAAGCGTTGTCTAAGCCCCCCCTTAGACAGCGCTTTTGTTTTTAATTTTTTTTTTTAAATTGAAAGACTTTAGACAGCGCTTTTGAATTATGCCTACCTTTAAAAGCGCTTTCTAAAATCGTTGTCTAAGGCCTACCTTAGAAAGCGCTTTTTCAAAAGGGTTGTCTAAGGTAGGACTTTTAATAACGCTTTTTTAATTGTTTTGATCAGTTTCCGTGTTTGCTATTAATTTTAACCTTAGACAGTGCTTCCTTAAGAAAGCGCTGTCTAAGGTGCGCTGTTAAATGTCATTTTTGTTGTAGTGAATAATATCATACAAGTGTTTATTTGGTACTAACATCATCATAAGTGTCTAATGGCATAATTCACATACTTGACTAAATCTAAAACAAAATACAATCTATGGTGCAAGACATGGAAATTATACCAATACAATAAAACTAAGATCAAATACAATAACCTTCATTGTACAAAGATAAAATACACAGCGAAAAAACTAATACTAAGCTTCTCTCAAAACATCCAAGTAGCTCCACTTGTAAATCAAATCTGCGAACACAACCTGAAAAATAACAAGAATATTGTGGTGAGATAATAAATCGTAGTGAGTTCCCACTTTCTTAGGGATTCACTTGGCTCTACAGGATTCTACACAAATCATAACTCAAGTCAAAAGGGAAGGGGCAAGACTTTGAGTTCACAATCTCACACTATATGGAAACATGTCTTGAGTTCACTATAAACACCCCAAATTTTCCCTCTCACTTTCTCATGCCTTGGCTTATGATAACACATAGTACATAGCATATCACTACATCTTACATTGCATATCCACCTTTAACATTACATTGCATCTCTGCACAATTGGGGTTTTTGATCAGATGAATCTTGAAGAGAGTATGAGGTATCTCAGAGGCCATAAAGCATGACAAGAAGGTCCTTGAGTGTTCTAAGATCATATTGTACCCCCAAGAGTTCTTGAAAGTCAAAAGATCACAAGAGATTGCAGAGTCACCCAGGCAGGATCAAGGCTCCTACACAAATGACCTGAAATTAGGGTTTTGGGTTTGAGGCCCTTACAACCAAAATTTTTGTTCATTCTTAATTCCATTGGTCTTTATATGATATAGGGAGCTTGTGTATAAAGTTTGATGCAAAAATTCACTGTGGAAGTCATCTGATCAAATGATAACTTGTTGTGTAAGAAAAGTCAAGATTAGGGCATCTGAGGCCTCCAACAAGGGTTCCAAAGGGTCACCATCATCAATTTGAGTTACTATGACCTTTATTTGGTCTTAGGAATGTTTGAAAGATCACAAGATTGAAGAATTTTGAGCCATTGCAAAAGTTGCCATTTTTGGACATGACTTGAAGTGAAAACTTTCCATTTTGGGAAAGATTTTCAACCTCCTCTTTCTTGATAAAAAAGGTTTCAAATGAATTTTCTTCAAACATGAAAGTTGTAGATTGGATCTTCCCATTTTCAAAAAGTACAAGAACTCCAATTGATTCATCCTAGAACTCAAGATATGGCAAGTCAAAGTTGGGGAAAATCTTGTAATTTTGAAGTTTAGGCCAAAGAGCGAAATGTGCAAAAGTAAATTCCAGGCCTCTACATGACTTCTAATCCACTCAAATACATCATTGCATGATCAAACAACATATCAAAGTTAGAATTGAGCCTTGAACCAAAGGATTCCATGACTTGTTTCTCAAAAAATCACAAAGTTGCAAAATTGCAAAAACTATGCAAGCTCTTGATCCAAGCCATACAACTCACAACATTTGATCCTAGGGTTATCCTTGAAGCCAGCTGAGGCAGCTCAAGCCCTCAAATCAGCTCTGCCATGGCCCATACCTCAAGTACACAACTTTTGACTTTTTGGCCAATTGAGCCATGCCATTCCCATAATGGATATCTACTCTTCTGACTCATTCCAATTATTTATGCATTGCCTAAGGATCATAAAACAAAACACACAAGAGCTCAAAGGACACACACACACACACACACACACACTCAAATTGCACAAAAATTTCCAAAAACTTCCTCTCTTTGATTCTCCCAATCCAACCATCAAACTTCAAAAATTCCTTCACCAATCAACCACACATCACCCATAGAACAAATCCCACCCCTCACAAAGGCCTAAAACACAACACACAAGAACTTCATTTTTTGCCATATCAGAACTGAACCTCTCAAACTAGCCACTTTCAAAGCATTCCAAGCATTCCATTAGCCTCAGGAGGTTCAAAGGAGGCCATTTTCACAAGAGGGAGGCTCTGAAAGCTCACTTTCGAAGGTCTCCAGCTCAGGTATAACTCAAGAAATTTTTTCTCAGAAATTCATTTTCTTGTTACAAAATGAATCTTCATGTTGCACTGATCATCTAGATGTGTTTAGAATTGAAAATGAGCAAGAAATGACCATTTCATGTTGTTCTGAAAGTTTGCTCGTGTTTTGATTTTTGCATCGATTTGCTTGATTCATATGTTATAAATGTTGTTTGATTGTTGATTTGTGTTCCATGAAGTGTGGGGAGTATTTATGGGCAGGTTAGAGGTCTTGGGATGGCCTGGGGAAGAAAATAGGGTCTTGGCTGGCTGGAGAAGATGACCGGAGCACTGTTCCGGTCATCTAAAAGTGATTAGGGTTAGGGTGCCCAGATTGAATGAGAGCCCTTAGATCTTGATTAGTTTAAGTGTTGGACAGTTCAGATTAGTCATTAACCCTAATTTTAATTAATTAAAATAAAACCTAATTAATTAAATCAGATTGAATGACAACCTTTGGATTGCGCGCATATTAGAAGTTTAATCCTAGACCCTTGGATTTTCATACCTTCAGTCAAGCTGACTCACACCCTCGACCCTTGATCTGGCTTCCACACAATCTGAGCCCTCCCTTTCAATTACTTTTCATTTTTATTTTATTTTATTTCATTTTGTTTTCCTTTATTTATTAAAAATAGCAAAACATTTTCAAAAATTCTGATTTTTTTAACACTTTCATTCTAATTAATATTAAAAACCCAAAAAAAAATTATTTTTATTTTTTGCATTAAAAAATTATTTTTAAATCATTTAATTGTATTTTTAATTAATTAATTCATTTTAATTAATTAAAAATACTTTTAGGTATTTAAAAATCACCAAAAAATCAGAGAACCTTTTTGAACATTAAGATCAATTTACAGACTCATTTGACAAATTTAGTTTAGGGTTTGAACATGTTTTGACAATTAAACTTGAATTAGGGTTTTGAAAATCCCCTTTTTCATAACCCTAATTCAAAAATTCATTTCTTCCTAACCAAAATGTGTTTGTACTTGATTATTTTTGCATTCTTTTACATGTTGCATCTAGTATCTAGGATATTTAAATCATATTTTTGCATTGCATTTTCAATTTGTTTTGACTTTTTCTTTGCAAAGTGTCAAAAACCTTAGCCAAACTTAGGAAAACCATAACTTGATTTTGGTTTAGCTTTAGACCTTCCCCTTTGTAGGGTGTTCTCATGTAGGTTTAAGTTTTGTTTGGATGCAATTTCAATTTTTTATCATGTGATTTGCTTCTGATTTTGATTATGGACTTTGTGTATGTACATACTAACTTTTCAGGTGCAAAATGGTAAGATAATCAGGATGTGGATGTGCATCCACATATAATCTCTTTTCACCCTCTTATTTATTTGTGTTTAAAGTGAATTTGATTCACTTGTGTTTGTTTCTCTCTGACTCCTAGGTTACATAACTTCTTTGGGAAGTAAGTAACCTATCTTTCTCTCTCTTTCTCTTTCATCTGCTTCTTCCTTGGGGGCCATCTGAAGACTTCTATTTAAGCCTCATAAACCATATGAACATCCAATCATGATAACTTTAGGGTTATGAATAGTCCCCCTTAGTCTTTTACCTTTTGAGTCTCTTTGAGTCTCTGCTTATCATCTCAATAACAAAGGCTAAACAATTAAAGTTTTGGGGCTCTATATTAGGGTTATGCATGTATCCTTATCTTAGGATGGAGTGTATAACTTTAGATACTTAGTATTAAACCTTTAAGTTGTTTTCACCTCTTAATCAAAACACCTAAGTATTTATTAAGACTTAAGCTTGTAACTTGGGCCTTATATTAGGGTTGCATCTCTGCCTCTGGGTCAGAGGGACTAACCTTAGTGTTTAATGGACAAGTCCCCCTCAGGTTTAGTCTTACAAACATAAAATTCACTTCTTAACCTAATCTCTAATTAAAATCCCCTTTAATAAAGGTTTGTTATATAATGATTTTAATCCCTAACCATGGATTAAGTTGAGGTATTTCCCTATTTCCTCTTTTCATACAACAACAATTCCACCTTTGCCCCTTAAACCTCTAACTAAATCTTTTATTTTATTTTATTTTATTTAAATAATTACAACATTATAATAGTACACCTTATATTATTATTATTATTCTCATAAAATACTTTCTTCTCCAATTAATTCAATTATGCCATTAAAATATTAATATTTATTTCACAAAAATAAATATAAAATTAAGGCATTACAACTCTCCCCCACTTAATTATTTTCGTCCTCGAAAATGTACCTGATTGGAATAACTCTGGATATGATTCTCGCATCTTGCTCTCCAGTTCCCAGGTAACACTTCCACCAGCAGCTCCTCCCCAAGCTACTCTCACAAGAGGTATCTCTTTGCCTCGTAGTTGCTTCATCTTACGATCTTCAATCCTCAATGGTAAAGTCTCCACCGAAAGATTGTCACGGATTTGCACTTCATCTCTCTGAATTACATGTGACGGATCAGACACATATTTCCTGAGCTGCGATACATGAAACACTTTGTGCAAATTCGAAAGTTCTGGCGGTAATGCCACTCTATAAGCAACCTTGCCTACTCTCTGCATAATCTGATACGGTCCAATAAACTTAGGATCCAACTTCTTAGACTTCAACGCACGTCCAACACCGGTCATTGGGTTGACTCTCAAAAATACATGGTCACCCTCACTGAACTCTAAGTCTTTCCTTCTATTATCATGGTAACTTTTCTGCCAACTTTGAGACGCTTTCATTTTGATCATTTGAATAGTTTCAATAGTATGCTGAATAATCTCAGGTCCAAGCATAACATTTTCACCTGTCTCATACTAACACAGAGGTATTCTACATCTTCTACCATAAAGAGCTTCAAACGGCGCCATTCAAATACTTGAATGATAGCTATTATTATAAGTAAATTCAATCAGTGCCAAATGTGTATCCCACGCACCACCTCTTTCTAGTACACAAGTTCTCAACAAATCTTCTAATGACTGAATAGTTCTCTCGGATTGTCCATCTGTTTGTGGTAAGTCGAACTCAATTTTAACTTAGAACCCAAAGCCTCATGCAAACTTTTCCAAAACTCATAAGTAAATCGCGGATCTCTATCTGATACTATACTTGACGGTACACCGTGCAATTTCACAACAATTCGGATATAAATCTCCGCCAACTTAGTTAACGGGTAACTGATGTTAATCGGAATAAAATGCGCGGACTTAGTCAACCGGTCCACAACTACCCAAATAGTATCAAGGCCTCTCGCCGTATTCGGTAAACCTATCATAAAATCTATAGCAATACTATCCCACTTCCACTATGGGATCTCTAAAGGTTGCATCAACCCCGAAGGCTTCTGATGTTCCACTTTTGATTTCTGACATACTAAACAAGCATAAACAAATTGTGCAATATCTTGTTTCATACCGTGCCACCAAAATAATTTCTTCAAGTCATGGTACATCTTCGTAGCTCCCAGGGTGAATACTTAAGCTACTCCGATGACTCTCTTCCAGAATTACTTTCTTTAGTTCAACACTATCGGGTATACAAATTCTCTCCTGAAATCTCAAAATACCATTATTATCCAAACTAAAATCACCGCCTTGATCATTTCCTTCGGTAGGCATTAAGTCCACCAATTTAACGTCTTGTCGTTGGCTTTCCTTAATTACATCAAGAAATTCATTATTTATTCGTAACATACCCAACTTAACACTTTCAGGTGTCATCTCACACACCATACTTAAGTCTTTAAATTGCTCAATTAAATCCATCTCTTTCATCATCATAGCCGACATATGAACTGTTTTCCAGCTTAATGCGTCCGCTACTACATTTTCCTTTCCCGGATGGTAACTTAAATTAAAATCATAATCTTTCAAAAATTCTAACCACCTCCTCTGCCTCATATTAAGCTCCTTCTGATCAAATAAAAATTTCAGACTCTTATGGTCACTAAAGACTTCAAATCGCGACCCATAGAGATAATTCCTCCAAATTTTCAACACAAATACCACTGCAACCAATTCTAAATCATGAGTAGGATAATTCCTCTCGTGTATCCTCAACTGTCTTAAAGCATAAGCTACTACTTTACCAACCTGCATTAACACACCACCTAAATCCATTTTAGATGCATCACAATACACAACAAAAGCTTCATTCGGATTCGGTAAAATCAATATCGGTGCCGAAGTCAATTTCTTTTTCAATTCTTCAAAGCTTATCTCACAAGCTACATCCCAAATAAAGGCTTAACTCTTCCTGGTCAATTGAGTCAATGGCAACGCCAAATTAGAAAATTCTTCTATAAACCTTCGATAATAACCAGCTAAACCAAGAAAACTTATAATTTCCGTTACTGTCTTCGGAGGTTCCCAATCAAGCATAACACTGACCTTCGAAGGGTCTACTATTATACCTTCACCAGATATTACATGTCCCAAAAAGCTAACTGTCTTCAACTAGAATTCACACTTGGAAAATTTATCAAACAATTTGTTATCTTTCAACACTTGCAGCGCAATTCTCAAATGTTTCTCATGCTCTTCTCAGACTTCGAATATATCAATATATCATCAATAAATACTACGATGAACTGATCCAAGTAAGAATGGAATATCCGGTTCATATATTCCATAAACACGCCCGACGCATTAGACACTCCGAAAGGCATCACTGCATATTCGTAATGACCATATCGAGTTCTAAATGCCGTCTTCTAGATATCTTTCTCTTTCACTCTTATTTGATAATATCCTGACCTCAAATCAATATTGCTAAAAACACAAGCTCCCACAAGTTGGTCCATCAAGTCATCGATCCTTGGAAGTGGATACTTGTTCTTAATAGTAACCTTATTCAGCTGGGGGTAGTCAATGCACAAGCGCATACTACCTTGGAAGGGACTTGATGATTTTTCTGTTTAAAGGGACTTTGCTTTTAAGACACCCCCATTTTCGAGGGAGTTGAACGTTTATTAAGGCAACCAAGAGGGAAAAACCATAGGAGGTGCAGATGGCGATCGTAGAACGATCGACTTACGTGTGTGAGTGTTATTTTCCAATATTTATCTTGAATTTAATTTTCTAAGTCCAATTTTATTCAATTAGTTATTTTCCAATATTACACGGCTTCGGGGCAGTTACATAATAATAGGGAAAAATAAATTACATAAACAAATGCAACCTATACAATTTTCTAAATAAATTAATAAGAAAAATTAAATAAAATTAAGAAAAGAAATTATTTTAATGAATAAAAATTATGGTTTTAATTAGGGTTAGAGTCCTTTAAGAAAAATCAGGATTTTATGAAAATCATGGATAACGAAAAAGTTTGATTAATTTTATTTTAGAAAACCTAAACCTAATTATGTAATTAATTTACAAATTTAGTGGTAATATTAATAATGATAATAATAAAAATAATAATTTTATGAAAAATATTATAAGAAAAATAAATAAGGATTAATTAAAATTTGTTTTGTTTTTTAGAAAATAATTAGAGGACTGATTAGTTTAATTATTGATTATTAATTAGAATTAATATAATAATAATTAATAAAACATAAAAAGAATGATATTGCTCAAAAAAAGATGATGGTGGTTGGGATCGAACCCACCACCCTTACCTCATAGGACAAACACTTTGCCACCAGGCTAGACGCGCGTCTGTGGCATATGACTAGCATGAATATATTATAAAAACAAAATTAGCTTCAAATTAGCTATGAAGTTTTCGTAGCTAATTGACCTGCAAAATTCAAATATTTCTAAATACGAAAAATCGATCCAAGATATTTACATCAATCAATTGCCCACGACATGCACATTTGAAACCCTAGCAATGGCGTTACACGGTTTTGGCCATGAAGCTTCGAATTAACTGCCCATAAACCATCCTTGCATCATCACAAACAATAAACAATCATCAAATGCAGTTTAAAACAGGTGTATATATGAAATTGAAAAACGCATAAACAAGAATAAAACAAGATTCGGTTAGGAGTATTCATGAAGCTTTTGATGCATATGATGATCCAGACACGTTCTAAATAACCTCAGGAATCTATCTCAACCTTTAAATCACCTGAAAAAGGTCAAAATTGAAGAAACCAAATTTGAGTTCCTTTGACTTTTAGAAGTTTGAAGGTAGCTTTCTTGGTCCCAAAATTTTGTCCTCAACCTTGTGTTCTTGTTATACCTTTATAATAGTGTGAATTAGGTTAAAAAGAATGGGCCATGGGTGAGTTTTGTGAGTTGCTTGTGAATGAAGAAATCAATCATCTATAATTGTCCAAGAAATCAAATAAACACATACTATATTGTTCTTGCACATTTTTGGATGATTTCAAACATCTTAATCACAAAATCTTTGATCCAAATATAAGTATTAGATCAAATATTTGATTTTCATAATTTATTTTAATTAAAATTGGATTTTAATGATTAAAATCCAAAATAATATAAAATAAAATGATAAAAATCAGAACAATTGATCATTGAGTCGTGCATGACCTCATTTTTAAGTTTGGATTGCAATATTATGGGCCCATTTGACAAAATCTTGAATTTAGACCCTTTTTGCTTCATATACCTCTTAAAAATTTCCCAACTTTTACAATACATAAATTCCTCAAATTTAATGCCATGAAGGTTTTATAGGACATTTTAGAAAGCTTAGAGTGTCCTATAATCATACTTTTTGGTTCCATGTCCATATCATTTACCATTTTCAAATTGTGAGCTTTTGAAAAAGTTGACTTTTTGTTGACTTTCAAAAGGACCTATAATGTTTTAGCTCATATCTTTCAAATGAAGCATTTTTGGACTTGTCTTGTGAGACACAAAGTTGTAGAGAATGGGATTTCCTTCAAAATGAGTTTTGGACGGGAAATTTTTGATGAAGTTGTGAAAGTTATGGCTGGTCAAAGTTCAGTTGACTTTTCCTACATAAAACCCTAATTTAGCAACTCCTGATTCTTCATGATCTGAGATTTTCTTGATGAATCATCATGGACCCTTGATCAAATGATGAATTTCACCTCATAATCTTGATGTTTACCAAAAATCTTGAAGTTTGACTTTGAGTTGACCACAATTGACTTGTTGACCAAGTTACTTGATTTTTAATTATCTGAGCATCTGACTGACCAAACTTGTAGTGAAAGCTTTGAAACTTGACATAAGGATTCTTTAAGTTATGTGGGATGTTATGAAGTCCACTTGAGGCTTTGTAAGTCCAATTTGCTTGGGGAAACTCAAAACCCTAGTTCTAAGATCCATTGTTCAAGAGGAGGCTTTGTCTGGTGAAACCTTCAATCCTTTTGACCAATTGAGAATCTTGTGACTATTAAGAGACCTCTTGAGACACATGGTCTTGAATGTGGGAGGGAAAATTTTGGGGTACAACAACTGCCCTTGTTCAATTTTCTGAAACCTGAGGAGTTAGATTGGCATGTACGCCATGCTAAGGCTTTTGGTGAAATTCTTGAAATCTGCGCATGTACCGCACGAAATCTTTGTGGAACAATTTGAAAATTGTGTTGATAACTTGACGACTGACAATGGCTTAGGCTTTTCTGATGCTGATCTAACTCCCGCTGGAAGAAACCACAACAAAACTCTGCAGGTCTCTATTGAGTGTAAGGGCATCACTTTATCTCATGTGTTGGTGGATAATGGTTCCTCATTAAATGTGTTAACGAAGGTCGTTCTTGACAAGCTCAACTATGAAGATGTTATGCCGAGACCTAGTAACATGGTGGTGAGAGCCTTTGATGGTTCAAACGAGAACGGTGTATAGAGAAATTGATCTTCCGATCAAAGTAGGTTCTCAAGTATTTGACTCTACTTTCTATGTGATGGACATTCGTCTTGCCTATTCCTGCTTGCTTGGACGCCCTTAGATACATGGGGCAGGTGTTGTAACCACTACCTTACACCAGAAGCTGAAATATCATGTGAAGATCAAGATTTGCATTGTCTATGGTAAAGAAGAGTACATGGTCAGTCATGTGAGTACTTTCAAGTATGTTGAGATGGATGGTGAATTCGTTGAGACTCCTTGTCAAACATTTGAAGTGGTTCCTCTGACTGTTCCTACTACTAAACCAGTTAGTATTGTTCCTAAGGTTACTAGAGAATCTTCTACAATGGCCTCTCTGAAAGATGTTAAAGTTGTGGTTAAAGAAGGTGGTTGTACTATTTAGGGTCAGCTTCCTGACATTCCTTACAAGTCTGAAAAATTGTGTATGGGTTTCACTTCAGAGGATCAAAAGTCTATTCGTCATGCTCGTGCTATTCGTATCACCAACAAAGGAGTTCAGAAAGATCAAGTCAATGTTGTGGAAAACACTGATGAGGACTGCAAACTAGACAGTTGGATCTTTTCTACCATTGGCAGTGGGCTCAATAATTAGAAGAATGAAGACATTATTCCTATCTCCTTTAGTCAGGAGTAAATGCTATTTTTTTCTTCTTATTTTTTATTTTTTTTTGTAATTTGAACAATTAAACTTTTAAGCCTTTTGCCTTTCCCGGGGAACAATGGTCTATCTGTTAAGGGTTGTCATTTCATCGCATATTTTCATTCAATAAATCAATGGACGTTTTGCATTCAAATTTTGCGCTTCTTATCTTTCTATTTATTTTTTCTCTATGTATTCTTACACACACCATATCACTAAACTGAAGATCCTCATCCACTCTCGATCCCATTGATAACAGTTCTGCTATTGCCAATTATGACCTTGAAAATCCAATCTACCAAGCCAAGGATGGAGATGAAGAAGATTTTAAAGTGCCTGTAGAACTTGCTAGGTTGTAACAACAAGAAGAGAAAGTTATACTGCCACACGAAGAACCGATCGAAGTTGTGAATCTGGGTACTGAGGAAGATAAGAAAGAGATCAAGATAGGTGTTTAATTAGAAGACAACATCAAGAACCGGTTAATTCAGATGTTACATGATTACATAGAGATCTTTGCTTAGTCTTATTAAGATATACCAAGGCTTGATACTGATATCATGGTTCATCGTCTGCCGATGAAAGAAGGTTGTCACCCGATAAAGCAGAAAGTTTGTCGTATGCGTCCCGAAATGTCGGAAAAGATCAAAGCTGAAGTAATGAAAAAATTTGAGGCAGGGTTCCTAGTTGTCATTTCTTATCCTCCATGGGTTGCAAATGTGGTACCAGTACCTAAGAAGGATGGAAAAGTACATATGTGCATGTATTACAGAGACTTGAACAAGGCCAGTCCCAAAGATGATTTTCCGCTTCCACATATTGATGTTCTTGTAGACAATACTGCTCAGCATAAGGCATTCTCTTTCATGTATGGTTTCTTTGGTTATAATCAGATTAAGATGGCGCCTGAAGACATGGAGAAAACTACGTTTGTCACATATTGGGGCACCTTCTGTTACAAAGTAATGCCATTTTAATTGAAGAACAATGGGGCAATATACCAATGTGCTATGGTAGCTTTGTTCCATGATATGATCCATCACGAGATAGAGGTATATGTTGATGACATGATAGCCAGATCCAAGACTAAAGAAGAACATCTTGACCATCTACACAAGCTATTTGAGAGGTTGAAGAAAAACAAGCTAAGATTGAATCCAAATAAATGTACCTTTGGGATTAGATCAGGTAAACTTTTGGGTTTTGTTGTCAGTGGTAAAGGTATTGAAGTTGACCCTGCAAATGTAAAATCTATACAAGATATGCCCGCTCCCCGTACTGAAAAGGAAGTCAGAGGTTTCTTAGGACGTCTGAACTAAATTGCAAAATTTATTTTCCACTTAACCGCTACTTGTGAGCCAATCTTCAAATTACTGAAGAAAGATCAAGTAGTGAAATGAAATGAAAAATGTCAGACAACTTTTGATAAGATCAAGAAATATCTCCAAGAACCTCTGATACTGATGCCACCAGTTGCGGGAAGACCCTTGATTATATACCTGACAGTGTTAGACAATTCAATGGGGTGTGTATTGGGGAAACATGACGAGTCTGGTCGAAAAGAGAAAGCAATATACTACCTTAGCAAAAAGTTTACTGACTGTGAAACAAGATACTCACTTCTTGAGAAAACCTATTGCGCTTTGGCATGAGCTGCTCGCTGTTGCACCCCAAAATTTGCCCTCCACAAGACAATACATGGTGTCACAAGAGGTTCAAAAGGATCACAAAGTTCACAAGACATCTCATGAGGTTCACAAGGTTCACAAGGTTCACAATTGGTTGACAAGTTTGACAATTCCCTCAGACAATGCATCCTCCTAAGCAATGCATCTTAAACTAGGGTTTTGACTTTCATCAGGCTAAATGGACTTCCAAGACTTCAAGTGAGTTTCATAGCATCCTATACATGTTCAAGATTACCCATGTCAAGTTTCAAGACTTTCCCAAAAGATTTGCTCAGTCAGATGATCAGATAGATTAAAATCAGTCAAAGCAGTTAAAAAGTCAAATTGAGGTCAACTGCGGTCAAACCAAAGTCAAACTTCATGATGTTTTGCCAACATCAATTATATGAAGTAAAATTCATCATTTGATCAAGGGTTGATCATGAATCATCAAGGAGATTTCAGATCATCAAGAATCAGGAGTTTCTAAATTAGGGTTTTCATAGGAAAAGTCAACTGAACTTTGACCAGCCATAACTTTCACATGCTTCATCAAAAAGTTTCCATCCAAAGCTCATTTTGAAGGAAATTGAATTCTCTACAACTTTGTGTCTCACAAGCTGTAACACGGTGGGAGAACTGACTTTAAGTTATGTTGCGGATAGCAAGAGTCGCCACCGACTTTTATTTTATCCATAAGGAAAGGTTATAAAAGAACAGGAAAGACCTTAAGAGAATATTTTGGGTCCGGGGGGTAGGTTATGAAAAGGGAAGGTATTAGCATCCTTTTCATCCATGGTTATCCATGGGCTCTTAGGTACTTAAGCTCACTTTAAATGGTTTTTGAAAGTGTAGTGTGTGAATAGAAAATTTTCAGAATAGTTAATAAATAATCCATGTACGGATGTGTAAAAACTTGTTTGAAAATTTGTTGGAAATTTGTTTAAGTGTGAAAAAGTTTTGAAGTGAGCAAGTACATAGGAGTAACCTACCCTAATGTTTAAGGTCTTTTCTTATTCTTTATCCTTTCCTTGGTAAGACTATCCCTACTATTAAGGAGTAGGTAGTCCTTACTTTGGATGTTAAGGGACATGTGAGGGACATTTTGAAGGCCATTGTGGGGTGTATTTAGCACATATGAGGGACTATCATCATTTTTCCGAAGGGACTTGATTCGTAAAGGCAACCATAAGGGACTTTGATGATTTTCTATTTTTAAGGGACTTGCTTTATACACCCCACTTGACCATTATTCGTAGGCAACTTGAGGGATAACCTTAGGAAGTGAGACGGCGATAAAAATCGACTTACGTGTGTGTGAGTGTTTATTTTAATTATTTTATGATTAAAAGTGATCTAAATTTATTTTAAATAACAAACATATTAACACTCCCTAATTACTAACCATAGCAAAAATAATTACAAAATTACATCCGGGAAACAATTACAAAATTATAATAATAATAAGTAAAATAGCAAATTAAATAATAAGCAATAAATAATAAAAGCAAATAAGGGGTTAGTAAATATAAAAGATAATAAGGTTAGTGAGAATAAAATAATAATAGGAATAATAGAAAAAATATAAGATATAATAATAATATGGTTAATAAGAATATAATAAAAAGAAAACAGGGTTAGTGAAAATTATAATAAGCAAAAGTTAGTAATAATAAATAACCAAAATTATAATAACATGATAAAAAATTTTATAGAGATTTTTGCTTAAAACTATTGAACAATTAAGGAATTATAGTAATATTTTTATGTACAAATTACTAAATTATTTCTAGGCATATATTAAAAATTATTCATACAAAAAACATTTACATATTATATGGAGAAAACAAATTATAATTATATTTACAAAAATTAGTCATATTTATAAAATTTTAACTTTTACTAATTATATTTACAAAATATTTTAAAACATGCACACAAGTATGATTATTTAAATTATCTCTTAAACATATAATAAAAGAAATATAATTTGAATTATAAATTTACAAATAAGTTATACTTATTTTTAAATAAACATATACAATAATAATCATAAATTAAACAATTAGGTTTTAATAAGCATTTAGAAAAAAATAAATTAGGGTTTGGTTAAAAAAATATTTTTAGAGTTTAAATTGTAATACAAAAATTATTTTAATATACATATACATATAAAATTAAACAAAATAGAAAAAAATAGAAAAAAATTGCAAAAAGGGAGGAACTTACCTGACCAAGATTTGATCCCATGTCCCCATGTTTGCCAGCACCAATAACAACCATCAGGCTAGCCCATGCGCAGGCAGTATTGAGGAGGAGAGAATTTGTTTTATGCTTCATCTACAAAAATTCAGAAAAAAATAAAGAGACAAAAAGGCCTGGGGGGGATTCGTACCCAGGACCTTTCAGTGACAAGCATGCATACGTAACCGCCTGGCTGGGAGAGCCTTCCTGTCAGCTTGTTGGCCATAACTAATAATATATCAAACCTGGAAAGTAAACAAAATAAATGAAAAAAATGTCACAAACGGGGAATCGAACCCCCTAACCAAGCTATTGGGTATGCGCGTTCCAGCCACTGGGACAGGCTGTATGCTTGTGAAAATAATCCAGCATTCGTCCCTTTTGTTTCATGCATTCTGCCACCTTCAACTTCGTCCAATCGCACACTGCCACACAGTCATCTTCAACCTCCAGCCATGCGAAATTACCTGCGAATTTTACTATACAATTTCCTGCGAAAAAATTTGTAACAAAACCTACGATTTTCATATAATACACAATACACACAATTAATCCATAATTTTTATGGGGAATTAAAACCCAGGTCTTATAGAATTCAAAAATCCCTTTAAGGGCCTCTGATAGTCCTGAATCGATTGATCCCAAATTCAAAGTTGAAACCCTAATAATGGCATTCCATCAAACAAGTCACGAAACTCCAATCAAAACGTCCAGAATCATTCTAAACATCATAATAAACATATATTAGTCACCAAAAACAATTCATAATGCCTATGTTAATGGATTCGAAAAATCAAAATTCAAAACAAAAGTGGTTTCGGTTTCATGGTTTTATGATGTTTTCGATGCATATGATCATTCAAACATGCTCAATCAACCTTAAAGAAGCTGTCTCAACCTTAAAAACCTTTGTTGGATGGCTGAAATTGAAAAATCGAATTTGAGTTTTTGTGAGAAAATTTGAAACTTGAATATGATGTTTGGCTGCTGGATTTCGTGAATGAGTGTTAGGTTTGTGTTAAGCATATATATGTGAGTCAATTAGGTCAGAAAAACTCATTGGTTATGTGGATATTTGATCCAAAAAAGATTGAAAAAGATGGTGTTGTAAAAGTCAAATATTTGCTCTTGAATGCTTGCTATTTTTGTATCAATCACATGATTCCATTCCTCTTTGATTCTAATCACCCATTATGATCTTCTAGAAACATTATCCAAATAAAATCCATTATTTTTATATTTTATTCTTATTTAAAATGATTTTTAATGATTTAAATCAAAATAAATAGAAATAAAAATAATAAAAATCAGATTTTAAATGGTTTGGGTCGTGCATAGTGTTTGTGTATGGATTGGATCATAACTTGGGCAGCCCATTTGGAAAGAAATACTTTTAAGCCTCCATTTTCAACATAAACCATCACAAAATTTCCCAACTTTGCAAAGGCACATCTCCCTCAATTTTAAAGGTATGAGGGTGTTCTTGGACTTTTTGGAAAGTTTGAAGAGTCCTCTAAACAACCCCATTAGTTTCAGGTTCATATCATTTACCAATCTCAAGTTATGCCCTTTTGAAGTTGTTGACTTTTTGTTGACTTTTGAAATGACCTATAATGTCTTAGATCATATCTTTCAAATGAAGCATTTTTGGGCTTAACCTTCAACATCAAAGTTGTATAGAATTCAATTTCCTTCAAAATGAGCTTTGGATGGAGACTTGGTGATGAAGTATGTGAAAGTTATGGCTGGTCAAAGTTCAGTTGACTTTTACTGAGGAAACCCTAATTTAGAAACTCCTGATTATTGATGATCTGGAATCTCCTTGATGAATCATGATCAACCCTTGATCAAATGATGAATTTTACTTCATATAATTGATGTTGGCAAAAAATCATGAAGTTTGACTTTGGTTTGACCACAGTTGACCTCAGTTTGACTTTTTAACTGCATTGACTGGTTTTGACTTATTGATCATCTGACTGAGCAATCTTTTGAGAAAAGTCTTGAAACTTGTTATGGGGGTTCTTACACACATATAAGATGTTATGAAGCTCACTTGAAGTCTTGGAAGTCCTTTTAGCCTGATTAAAGTCAAAACCCTAGTTTTGGATGCACTGCTTAGGAGGTGCATTGTCTGAGGGAATTGTCAACTCCTTTGACCAATTGTGAACTTTGTGAACCCTGTGAACCATCATAAAATGTCTTGTGAACCTCATGGGAGGTATTGTGCAGATTGTGAACCTTGTGAACCTTATGGGGTGGCTTTGTAGACCTCATAAGCCTCAGGAAAACTTTGTAATCATTGTGAAACTTGTGAACCTTGTGAACCTTCAAGAAGTAACTTGTGGACTTCATGAACCTCATGAAAGGTCTTGTAAATGTAGAGAAACTTGTGAACCTTGTGAACCTTCAAGAAGTGACTTGTAGACTTCATGAACCTCATGAAAGGTATTGAAAGCATTGTGGGACTTGTGAACCTTGTGAACCTTCAAGAAGTGACTTGTAGACTTCATGAACCTCATGAAAGGTTATGGAAATGTTGAGAAGCTTGTGAACCTTGTGAACCTTCTTAGAACACAAAGTCTTGTATTGTGAGGGCAAATTTTGGGGTGCAACAGCTGCCCCTGTTCAATTTTCTGAAACCTGAGGGGTTAGATTGGTATATTTGCCAGTCGTAACCTGGAAGGTTGAAGGGTATTGAACACAAAAGCCCAAAAATTTGTACTCACCAGTGCCTAGAGTGATATTGATGGTTGGTTGAACATGATTGAGTGGGCTTAAAGATGCCACTAGGGGAAAGTTCTTCAGCAGTATAATGAGAGCTGTTAGGGGTCTGGAGTAATACTGATGTAACAACATGTCTTCATGAGGATAGAGCAGTCAATAATGACAACCCTAAAGCAGTCTTGAAGAAATAATATGATTTCAGGAGGATAGAGCAATCAATGATGACAACTCCAAAGCAGTCTTGAAATAATAATGTGATTCAGGAAGATAGAGCAATCAATAGCTCTAAAGCAGTCTTGAAATAATAATGTGATATGTCTTCAGGAGGATAGAGCAATCAATAATGATAACTCTAAAGCAGTCTTGAAATAATAATGTGATATGTCTTCAGGAGGATAGAGCAATCAATAATGATAACTCTAAAGCAGTCTTGAAGTAATGATTTCAGGAGGATAGAACCATCAATAATGATAACTCTAAAGCAGTCTTGAAATAATGATTTCAGGAGGATAGAGCCATGATAACTCTAAATCAGTCTTGAAATAATAATATGATTCCAGGAGGATAGAGCAATCCATAGCTCTAAAGCAGTCTTGAAATAATAATGTGATTTCAGGAGGATAGAGCAATCAATAGCTCTAAAGCAGTCTTGAAGTCATGAGAAGTTATCAGGAGGATAAAGTAACCCTGAGGTTACAATAAAGCAGTCCCAAAGTAATAAGAAGCTCATCAGGAGGATAAAGTAACCCTGAGGTTACAATAAAGCAGTCCTGGAGACCATAAGTTTGTTTGTTGGATAATTAACCTGAAACAAGGTAGCTTTTGTATAATAACATTAGTTTATGCATTGTGTATGCATGTATAATATGATGCACCTAAGTAATGTACTATGTGTCTATGGATATATATATGCTATGATATGATGTAAATGATGTATGTATGATATGATACTGCCGGAAGCGTCTGGATATCTTCGTATAACAACTGCTGGCCAGGGAAAATAACTCCCGATTCGTTGTTGAAGAATATATAACCCTCTGTCTGCTGGGGATAGTAAGGTATAGACATAACCTCCCGTTGCTGGGGATAGTAAGGTATATATAACCTCCCGTTGTTGGGGATGGTAAGGTATATATAACCTCCCGTTGTTGGGGATGGTAAGGTATATATAACCTCCGTCTTCGTTTGATAGTAGGATAAGTATAACATCCCGTCTTCGTTCGTCGTACCCTTATTGGAAAGTAATTTCCCGAATATCCGTATGAGGATAAAAGAGATGGATATAAATTCCAGGGGAGATAAGACTTTATGAAGATGGATTCGTCCTACTGAGGGATTTGTAACTGTCTTGTAAAGGTGAACCGGCGAAGCTTCGTTGAAATCCTTCCCTCGTTCGTCCTTAGTAAATACTATTACTGCATTTTCATGCATTTCTGGTAAACATTAATCATATTAAAAGCATACATGCATTTTTTGGTAAACATCAATCATATTCAAAAGCATACATACATTCAAACACAACCAATGGACGTTTCGCTTATGTAAATAGGGTAAAAGTAAATCTGGATTCAAAAGATGGAATTTATTTATATCAAAAAGTGACCCATACACGGGTAAGTTTGTACAAGAAGACATAAACCCTAGTAAGAGGATTTTGCCATAAAGTTTTACAAAAAGAATCAGCTATGTGGGAAACAATCCTATTGAGTTTCAATTCTACTATTGCCATTCAAGTATCTCATCTTCTTGCTGTTGAGACGGAAACGATTGAATTGAGCTTTATCTGTTCGAGCTTGAATAAGTAGTACAATTGGTTGCAGTTTCATGGGTGATCCAAACGAGACATAGTCATACGCTTTAATCCCTAACTTTTGCCTGGATTGCCCTTTCAGGTTTTCAATCCACCGGGATACCCTTTTTTGCCCAAGCCGCCTTTTCAGGTTTTCGACTTGCCGGGTGTACATCTTTTTATATATATCCCTAATTTTTGCCCAAACCCTTTTGGTTTGCCGGGATGCCCTTATTTTTGCCTAGGCCAGTCAACCTAGCGGGTCTCTTTTTATGCGTAGTATTTTTTAACTATGTATGCGTTTACAGGCTGTGGAAAGTCTTCACCATCCATTGTAGTCAGTATCATGGCACCTCCTGAGAATACAGTCTTAACTACAAATGGCCCTTCATATGTTGGAGTCCACTTGCCCCTAGGATCACCCTGTGGTAATATGATACGCTTGATTACCAAGTCACCAGCCTGATATACCTTTGGCTTAACCTTCTTGTTAAAAGCTTTGATCATTCGCTTTTGGTACATCTGGCCATGACAAACTGCTGCTAACCTCTTCTCATCAATCAAATTTATCTGGTCCAGTCGAGTCTGAATCCACTTATCTTCATCCAAGCCTGCCTCCTTCATAATTCTCAAGGAAGGGATCTGAACTTCAATGGGCAGAACTGCTTCCATACCATAGACTAAGGAGAATGGGGTTGCCCCTGTTGAAGTACGTATTGTGGTACGATAACCATGAAGAGCAAATGGTAACATCTCATGCCAATCCTTATAAGTAACAGTCATCTTCGGTACAATCTTCTTAATGTTCTTATTAGCAGCTTCAACTGCCCCATTCATCTTTGGACGATACGGAGAAGAGTTATGATGCTTAATCTTGAACTGTGTGCAGAGATCAGTAATCATAGTGTTGTTCAAATTAGAGCCATTGTCAGTGATAATCCTTTCAGGGATGCCATACCTACATATGAGATTATTCTTAATGAATCGAGCCACCACATTCTTAGTAACAGATACAAATGAAGCTGCCTCCACCCACTTTGTAAAGTAATCAATAGCAACCAGGATGAAACGATGCCCATTAGAAGCAGTAGGATTGATCTCACCAATCATATCAATGCCCCACATGGCAAAGGGCCAAGGAGCAGTCAACACATTCAATGGTGATGGAGGTACATGGACTTTATCAGCATAAATTTGACACTTGTGACATGTTCTGGAGTGTTGATAGCAGTCATCTTCCATGGTAGACCAATAGTAACCTGCTCTCAATATCTTTTTTGCCATGGTATGACCACTAGAGTGAGTGCCAAAGGTCCCATCATGCATCTCTTCCATAATTTCTGTAGCTTCCTTCTTATCCACACAACGAAGCATAGTTGAATCATGATTACGCTTGTACAGAATCCCATTACTCAAAAAGAACTTAGCAGCAAATCTCCTCAGGAACTTCCTATCTTTGACAGATGCCCCTTCAGGAAATTCCTGAGCTTCAAGATATCTTTTCACTTCATAGAACCAAGGCTTCTCCTCTGCCCCTTCTGTATCAATCTCATTGCAGTATGCAGGCTTCTCAAATCTATCAATAGTAATCTTGGGAGCTTCATCATCCCAGCTGATCTCAAACATAGATGCCATGGTGGCCAATGCATCTGCCAACTGATTCTCTCTTCGTGGAATATGTCCAAAGGTAATCTCTTTGAAATGTGGGATCAAAGACAACACATGTTCTCTGTAAGGAATAAGATTATCATGCTTGGTATCCCAATCTCCTTTAATCTGACTCACTACCAGGGCTGAATCTCCATACACATCAAGGAACTGAATCTTCATATCAATAGCAACTTTAATACCCATGATACATGCCTCATACTCAGCCATGTTATTGGTACAATAGAAACAAAGTTTGGCAGTAATCGGGGTATGACAACCTTCAGGGGAACTAATTACAACACCAACACCATTACCATGTGCATTAGAGGCACCATCAAAAACCATAGTCCATCGGGATCCTTGTTCAGGTCCGTCATATTGTCCAGGTTCTTTGGTAACAGTCATAATGTCTTCATCAGGGAACTCAAAATTCATTGACTGGTAATCATCTACTGCTTGATGAGCCAAATGATCAGCAACAACACTTCCCTTAATGGCCTTCTGAGTAGTATACTGTATGTCATATTTTGTTAAGATCATTTGCCATCTTGCAATTCTTCCGGAGAGAGCAGGTTTCTCAAATATGTACTTGATTGGATCCATCTTCGAAATCAATAAGGTAGTATGGGTCAACATATACTGTCTTAGTCGGCGAGCAGCCCATGCCAAAGCGCAGCAAGTTTTCTCGAGCAGTGAGTATCTTGTTTCACAGTCGGTAAACTTTTTGCTAAGGTAGTATATTGCCTGCTCTTTTCGACCAGACTCGTCATGTTGCCCCAACACACACCCCATTGAGTTGTCTAACACTGTTAAGTACATAATCAAGGGTCTTCCATCAACTGGTGGCATCAAAATTGGTGGTTCCAGCAGATATCTCTTGATTTCATCAAAGGCAGTCTGGCACTCATCATTCCATTCCATCACCTGATCTTTCTTCAGCAACTTGAAGATTGGCTCACAGATGGTAGTTAATTGGGAAATAAATCTTGCAATGTAGTTTAATCGTCCCAAGAAACCTCTAACCTCCTTCTCAGTGCGGGGAGCTGGCATCTCTCGTATAGCTTTTACTTTTGCAGGATCCACTTCAATACCTTTTCCACTAACGATGAAACCCAGAAGCTTTCCAGATCTAACTCCAAAAGTACACTTGTTTGGATTCAATCTCAACTTGTATTTCTTCAACCTCTCAAACAACTTGTGTAGATGATCAAGATGTTGCTCTTCATTCTGAGATCTGGCTATCATATCATCCACATATACCTCTATTTCATGATGAATCATATCATGAAACAAGGCCACCATAGCACGCTGATATGTTGCCCCTGCATTCTTCAAACCAAATGGCATCACCTTATAACAAAAAGTGCCCTACTGTGTCACAAATGTTGTCTTCTCCATATCTTCAGGTGCCATCTTGATTTGATTGTAACCAGAGAAACCATCCATAAAAGAGAATACTTTATGCTGAGCAGTGTTGTCTACCAGAATATCAATATGAGGAAGTGGAAAGTCATCTTTGGGGCTAGCCTTGTTCAAATCTCTGTAGTCCACACACATACGCACCTTACCATCTTTCTTAGGAACTGGTACCACATTTGCAACCCACTGAGGATAAGAAGTCACTGCTAAGAACCCTGCATTGAACTGTTTCATTACCTCTGCCTTGATCTTTTCTGACATTTCAGGACGCATACGACGAACCTTCTGCTTCTTTGGACGACAATCTTCTTTCACTGGCAAACGGTGAACCACAATGTCTGTATCTAACCCTGGCATATCTTCATAAGACCAAGCAAAAATCTCCACATAGTCACGTAACATCTGAATCAACCTGCTCTTGACACTGTCCTCTAAATCAGCCCCTACCTTAACCTCTTTTCTGTTTTTTTCAGTTCCCAGATTCACAACTTCGACTGGCTCTTCATGTGGTTGTATAGCTTTCTCTTCTTGTTGTAACAACCTAGCAAGCTCTACAGGTATTTCACAATCGTCCTCATTTCCGTCTTCAGTTTGATAGATCGGATTCTCGAAATCGTAATTGGCAATAGTAGAACTGTTATCAACAGGATCCAGAGTGGATGAGGATCTGCATTTAGTGATGTGGGTGTGTGTAAGAACACATAGCTGATAAAGCAAAAATAAAAGAAAAAGAAAGACCAGGAACACAATATTTACTAAAGCGAAACGTCCACTGATTTTATTGAATGAAGTATGCAAATGAAATGACAGCCCGTAACAAGCACACCATTGTGCCCCGGGTAAGGCACATGGCTTGAAATTTTTATTGTTCAGAAATTACAAATGTAAAAAAAACACAACACAGTAATAGTATTTACTCCTGACTAAAGGAGATAGGGATAACATCTTCAGCTTTCCAATTATTGAGTCCAGCACCCACAGTAGGAAAAATCCATGCATCCAAGTTGTAGTCTTCATCATAGTCTCCCACAGCATTGATAACCCCTTGATTGGTGATACGAGCAGCACGAGCACGACGAACAACCTTCTGGGACTCTGCAGTGAAACCCAAACCAAACTTGTCAGACTTGTATGGTATATCAGGAAGCTGACCCCAAATAGTACAACCACCTTCATCCACCACAGCTCTAGCATCATTGAGGGAGGCCATTGCCATTGTTGGAGGTTTTCTGATGACCACAGGAACCTTCTTCGCAGCAGGAGGAGCTACACAATCATTAACAACCCAGGGAACCACTTCAAATGACTGACACGGAGTCTCAATGTATTCACCTTCCACTTCCAGATACTTGAAAGTGTTTACATGGCTGACAAAGTATTCTTCCTCTCCAAAGACAGTAACAACCTTTCCATTCACCGGATATCTCAACTTTTGGTGCAATGTAGAGGTCACAGCACCTGCCCCATGGATCCAGGGACGACCAAGCAGACAAGAGTATGAAGGACGAATATCCATCACGTAAAATGTAGCAGTAAACACCTGAGAACCAACTTTGATAGGAAGATCAATTTCCCCATGCACTACTCTTCTAGAACCATCAAAAGCCTTTACCACAATATTACTGGGCTTCAACACAGCATCTTCAGGACTCAGCTTATTCAGGACTTCCTTGGGCAACACATTCAGAGAGGAACCATTGTCTATCAGCACATGTGACAGGGTAGTGCCCCTGCATTCAATTGAAATATGCAAGGCCCTGTTATGATCCCTCTTGGCAGGGGTCAAATCAGCATCAGAGAATCCTAACCCGTTGTCATAGGTCAGGTGAGCAACACAATTCTCAAATTGATCAACAGAAATTGCACTGGGCACATGAGCAGACCTCAGAAACTTGATCAGGGACTTGGCATGAGCCTCAGAACACAGCAACAAGGACAACATAGAAATCTTTGAGGGAGTATGCCCCAACTGATCCACAATGTCATAATCACTCTTGCGAATGATTTTCAATACTTCTTCCATCTGCTTAGAGAGATCATCAGCAGCTGGCACATCAGTAGATACAGGCTCAATAACAGGACCTTTGCCCCGAGCATCAGTGGTGGTAGTAGCAGCAGGAGTAACTGCACTCTTAGAAGCAACTAGAGGAGAGAAGACTCTTCCACTACGAGTGATCTTGCTAGATCCAGCAATATTATCAATGTCAGCAGGCACATCAGGTAAAGGCTCCTGCTTGACACCATGGATGTAAACATCAGACCCATAGTGCCAAGGTACAGCTTTGTCAGATGTGTAAGGAATAGGACCAGGAGTGGTAATGATCAGAGGAGCCACTCTGGCTTCAGCAACAACTTTCACAGGACCTTCAGCAGTAATCTTGATTGGGTCCTGACAAGTGATTTTAATAGGACCCTTTGAAGTGATTCTTACCGGCACTTTGTCAACCATATCAACCTCTTCAATCTTCTTATCCCGAGTCAAATGATCCACCATATCTTCTACAGATGCTGGTCTTCTTTCAAATACTATAGTATACTTATCCATGAGACGTTGAATGCCATCCCTCAAAATGAAGCAACTATCCGGTTTATAGGTACAATACAAACAATCTTCACGACAACCTGGAAAGATCCCAGCTTGTACTAACCTCTTCTTGATAACAGACAATGGTGTGGTCAACTCCATAACTGAATAGACATGCAGATCTTCATCAATATCTTCATCAATGGCGTTGACAGTCTTCTCGTGATTTGGCAGTGGTGCTGTAATCACATTTGGTGGATCAAATTCAATTTCTCCAGCATCAATCATATCTTGAATTTTGTTCTTCAAGACCCAGCAGTTATTAGTATCATGTCCTGGACAGTTTGAATGATATGCACATCGTGCATTGGGATTATACTTGGGAGAGGTAACATTGGGATTCTGAGGAGCCTCCCTCAGGGTAATAAGTTCTGCCTTCAACAAGTGTTGCAATGCCTGAGCCATTGACATGTTGATCTTCGTGAACTGTCTTCTAGCCCTCTGTTGGTTGCCCTGAGGCTGCTCTGTTGTTGCAGGAGTTGGATTTGAAATATGAACTGCACTAACAGACTGATGTCTTCTGTTACGATCAGGTTGACCATAAACAGCATTGGATTCCTTCTTTCCAGTGGGAGGCTTCTTTGCAGCACCTGATGAAGAAGTGCCCACTTGGATCTTACCATTCTTGATACCATTCTCTACCCACTCTCCTGTCATGATCAACTCAGTGAAGCCAGATGATGAGCTTCCAATGAGATGACTGTAAAACGGACCATTCAGCGTACACATGAACATATCAACCAGCTCCCTGTCAGTCAAAGGGGGTTGAACTCTTCCAGCTAAATCTCTCCACTTCTGAGCATACTCCTTAAAACTTTCTTTGGCACCCATGGACATGCTCTGAAGCTGCATGCGAGTGGGGGCTAAGTCAGCATTGTATTGATACTGCTTGTAGAAAGCTTCAGCAAGATCATTCCAATCTCTGATGTTGACACTCTCCAACTGATAATACCACTCCAACTGAGCTCCAGATAAGCTCTCTTGAAAGAAATGGATCCACAACTTTTTATCAGCAGTATGAGGCTGAATCCTTCTGACATAAGACCTCAGATGCAGCTTGGGACAAGAGACCCCATCATAAACAACAAAGGTAGGAACCTTGAAACCAATGGGTATCACAACCCCAGATATCAAACTCAAATCCTCAAAATCCAGCCCAGATGATTTCTGTAATTCCATAGCATCCATCCTATCCACCAGCCTCTTAAATCTGTCTTCATTAGGCTCATGATAGTAATTAGCCTCAGAATCAGAGTCCCCCATAGTGTTGTGGAGACTGCCTCCCTCTTTCTCAGATTCCTCAGATTCATAGTCATCAATCTGTTCCTTGGTCTTGACAGGACCTTTGAACCTTCTTCCCATGTTGAGCAACCCAGCAGACCTTCTAGTCTTCTTAGTCTTCTTGGCCAGCAGTGCCTTCAAATCATCTTGCCCCTTGGACAGGTTCAAGATCAGCTCCTGGAATTGTGCATTCTGTGCCTGAAGATCCTTAACTGATTGTTCAAGAGCCATTGCTGAAATAAACAGCGAGAAAATGAGAAACCTGTGCACAAATATAAACCTGTGATGCAATGAAATGATATGGGAATGTATATGCAATGTTTTCAAGGACCGCAGAATTTAAATTTGCTTAAACAAACAAGAAAGTAACTTTTTATTAGTAATAACTTGTTTTGCCTTTTAGGCTTACAAAAATGGAAATGAAATAAGTACAAAAGATGGGGTTTTAAGTCTCCCATGGACGTTTCCTCTTTGTGTTGAGGTATGAGTTGAGGTTCCGTTCCTCGTGAAGTTGCTTTGTTAGCTCTAGGATTCTTGCTTGGCTTGCTTTGTAATGAGCCTCGAAAGTATCCCTTTGCTCCTTCAGTTGGATCCATGATCTCTGCAAGTCTTCCATATCAGTAGGCATGTCTGGGTGAAGGATGGTATAAGCTGTGTCTCCTTCAGCAACAGGTTCCATGGTAACTGGTAGGATGGCAGGATATGGCATCATGAGTGTCTGAGCACGAGATCGTACCCATCTGAGATAAGCCTCTATAGGAATAGTGTACTTAGGCTCCAGTGTCTTGCTGTCAATCCTGTTTACCTTTCCCCAAGCTCGTATGAATCTCTGACGGTAACCCTGAAGATCGTTGTCGTAATCAAACACAATGCCCTGAATCAACATGTCATGTGGACCCTCACTTCGGGCGTAACCAAACTGTCGTAAAGCTAGAGATGGGTTGTAAGTAATGCCTCCTCTTATGCCTAGAAGTGGCACATTAGGAAACTCCCCACAACGGTCAATGATGGTGACATTCTCCATAGATCTGGAGCACCAATGGATATCTGAGTGAGAAAGTGACATGATCCTCTTGGACCATCTGAACCCTTGCTCATTCTTCATTACTGAGCGAGGAAGGTGAGAAATAAACCACCTAGAAAGCAAAGGTATGCAGCACATCAAAGTTCCTCTTGCCCTTGTAGTACGGGTGTGAAGAGAATGCAGGATGTCTCCAAGCAATGCAGGCACTGGATTGTGACTCAGGAAAATGTTGATGGCATGAACATCTATGAACTGATCTGGATTGGGGAACAATACTAAGCCATATATCAGCAAGGCTAAGATTTCCTCAAAAGAATCATAGCTCATGGCCTTCAAGAACATTTGAGCCCTCTCTATCAAGACCTTAGCAAGAATACCCTTGACTCCACTTCTCGTTTCTAGAACAATGTCAGACTTCTTCAGATGTAGAGCTGCAGCAATAACCTCTGGTTTAAGTTCTTTCTCCAAGCCTGTGAAGGGTCTTTGATCAAGAACAGGTATACCCAGAAGTTTAGAGAACTCCTCCATGGTTGGAACTAGCTGATAATCAGGTAACGTAAAGCAATGGTGCTTAGGGTCAAAGAACTGGAACAGGACACTCATCATATCTTCACTGAACCCTGAAGTGACTAGATCCAATAGGTGACCATGTCTCTTGTTGAACCGGGAATGATCAGACACTTGAGAAACCAACTCTTTAAGCTTGGGAGGTATCCCTACAAAGTTGATCCTGATGGTGTTTCTACGAGCAGAAGCCATGACCTGCAACAAAGAACAAAGATAAATCCCTTGGTCCTTGAAATGGTTAGGGAAAATGGCATGCTCATGATGCATGATGATGTCATGATGTTATGTTCAATCACAAACATGTGGCACACACAAACAAGTCACACCATAGCCCTAGGTTTAAAGGCTTGCATGAGGTTCAAAGGTAAGTACCCTCCCCTGAAGTTAGATGGTTCATCCTGTCCTACAAAAGTAACCAGGTTCTAAGGGATCTCAATATCATTGATCCTTCACAAGGGTGGTTGTTCAGTAGGCAACTTACTTGCCAACCAAAACCCTCCAAGTTTAGAATCTCAATGAGCGTAGTATCGAGTATCAACCAACTTCAGTCTGCACCAAAGCCGGTTATCTCACTACTTTTCTAAAGGCCAAGATGGGATAACTAGGGTTCTAAAAGTTAGCTAGTGCATTGACAACATATGGCAGCCTCATATTATCCTCAACTTGACTTAAGGAACATAAGCACCAACCAAGAAGTCGCACTAACTATGGCCACCAGATCAACCGTATCGATATACGTCGTACAGTTTCCTTGGTCTATTGCCATTTACCTAAGGTACACTAGATCCGGGTTAGGACCTTTCACACATAAGAGCACCCCAACAAGTAATATAAAACAAACAAGGCAAACAATTTAAAGTGATCTTAATTCCTAAGGGTACCCCTCTTTAATTTAGATCCCCAGCAGAGTCGCCAGTTCTGTAACACGGTGGGAGAACTGACTTTAAGTTATGTTGCGGATAGCAAGAGTCGCCACCGACTTTTATTTTATCCATAAGGAAAGGTTATAAAAGAACAGGAAAGACCTTAAGAGAATATTTTGGGTCCGGGGGGTAGGTTATGAAAAGGGAAGGTATTAGCATCCTTTTCATCCATGGTTATCCATGGGCTCTTAGGTACTTAAGCTCACTTTAAATGGTTTTTGAAAGTGTAGTGTGTGAATAGAAAATTTTCAGAATAGTTAATAAATAATCCATGTACGGATGTGTAAAACTTGTTTGAAAATTTGTTGGAAATTTGTTTAAGTGTGAAAAAGTTTTGAAGTGAGCAAGTACATAGGAGTAACCTACCCTAATGTTTAAGGTCTTTTCTTATTCTTTATCCTTTCCTTGGTAAGACTATCCCTACTATTAAGGAGTAGGTAGTCCTTACTTTGGATGTTAAGGGACATGTGAGGGACATTTTGAAGGCCATTGTGGGGTGTATTTAGCACATATGAGGGACTATCATCATTTTTCCGAAGGGACTTGATTCGTAAAGGCAACCATAAGGGACTTTGATGATTTTCTATTTTTAAGGGACTTGCTTTATACACCCCACTTGACCATTATTCGTAGGCAACTTGAGGGATAACCTTAGGAAGTGAGACGGCGATAAAAATCGACTTACGTGTGTGTGAGTGTTTATTTTAATTATTTTATGATTAAAAGTGATCTAAATTTATTTTAAATAACAAACATATTAACACTCCCTAATTACTAACCATAGCAAAAATAATTACAAAATTACATCCGGGAAACAATTACAAAATTATAATAATAATAAATAAAATAGCAAATTAAATAATAAGCAATAAATAATAAAAGCAAATAAGGGGTTAGTAAATATAAAAGATAATAAGGTTAGTGAGAATAAAATAATAATAGGAATAATAGAAAAAATATAAGATATAATAATAATATGGTTAATAAGAATATAATAAAAAGAAAACAGGGTTAGTGAAAATTATAATAAGCAAAAGTTAGTAATAATAAATAACCAAAATTATAATAACATGATAAAAAATTTTATAGAGATTTTTGCTTAAAACTATTGAACAATTAAGGAATTATAGTAATATTTTTATGTACAAATTACTAAATTATTTCTAGGCATATATTAAAAATTATTCATACAAAAAACATTTACATATTATATGGAGAAAACAAATTATAATTATATTTACAAAAATTAGTCATATTTATAAAATTTTAACTTTTACTAATTATATTTACAAAATATTTTAAAACATGCACACAAGTATGATTATTTAAATTATCTCTTAAACATATAATAAAAGAAATATAATTTGAATTATAAATTTACAAATAAGTTATACTTATTTTTAAATAAACATATACAATAATAATCATAAATTAAACAATTAGGTTTTAATAAGCATTTAGAAAAAAATAAATTAGGGTTTGGTTAAAAAAATATTTTTAGAGTTTAAATTGTAATACAAAAATTATTTTAATATACATATACATAAAAAATTAAACAAAATAGAAAAAAATAGGAAAAAATTGCAAAAAGGGAGGAACTTACCTGACCAAGATTTGATCCCATGTCCCCATGTTTGCCAGCACCAATAACAACCATCAGGCTAGCCCATGCGCAGGCAGTATTGAGGAGGAGAGAATTTGTTTTATGCTTCATCTACAAAAATTCAGAAAAAAATAAAGAGACAAAAAGGCCTGGGGGGGATTCGTACCCAGGACCTTTCAGTGACAAGCATGCATACGTAACCGCCTGGCTGGGAGAGCCTTCCTGTCAGCTTGTTGGCCATAACTAATAATATATCAAACCTGGAAAGTAAACAAAATAAATGAAAAAAATGTCACAAACGGGGAATCGAACCCCCTAACCAAGCTATTGGGTATGCGCGTTCCAGCCACTGGGACAGGCTGTATGCTTGTGAAAATAATCCAGCATTCGTCCCTTTTGTTTCATGCATTCTGCCACCTTCAACTTCGTCCAATCGCACACTGCCACACAGTCATCTTCAACCTCCAGCCATGCGAAATTACCTGCGAATTTTACTATACAATTTCCTGCGAAAAAATTTGTAACAAAACCTACGATTTTCATATAATACACAATACACACAATTAATCCATAATTTTTATGGGGACTTAAAACCCAGGTCTTATAGAATTCAAAAATCCCTTTAAGGGCCTCTGATAGTCCATGAATCGATTGATCCCAAATTCAAAGTTGAAACCCTAATAATGGCATTCCATCAAACAAGTCACGAAACTCCAATCAAAACGTCCAGAATCATTCTAAACATCATAATAAACATATATTAGTCACCAAAAACAATTCATAATGCCTATGTTAATGGATTCGAAAAATCAAAATTCAAAACAAAAGTGGTTTCGGTTTCATGGTTTTATGATGTTTTCGATGCATATGATCATTCAAACATGCTCAATCAACCTTAAAGAAGCTGTCTCAACCTTAAAAACCTTTGTTGGATGGCTGAAATTGAAAAATCGAATTTGAGTTTTTGTGAGAAAATTTGAAACTTGAATATGATGTTTGGCTGCTGGATTTCGTGAATGAGTGTTAGGTTTGTGTTAAGCATATATATGTGAGTCAATTAGGTCAGAAAAACTCATTGGTTATGTGGATATTTGATCCAAAAAAGATTGAAAAAGATGGTGTTGTAAAAGTCAAATATTTGCTCTTGAATGCTTGCTATTTTTGTATCAATCACATGATTCCATTCCTCTTTGATTCTAATCACCCATTATGATCTTCTAGAAACATTATCCAAATAAAATCCATTATTTTTATATTTTATTCTTATTTAAAATGATTTTTAATGATTTAAATCAAAATAAATAGAAATAAAAATAATAAAAATCAGATTTTAAATGGTTTGGGTCGTGCATAGTGTTTGTGTATGGATTGGATCATAACTTGGGCAGCCCATTTGGAAAGAAATACTTTTAAGCCTCCATTTTCAACATAAACCATCACAAAATTTCCCAACTTTGCAAAGGCACATCTCCCTCAATTTTAAAGGTATGAGGGTGTTCTTGGACTTTTTGGAAAGCTTGAAGAGTCCTCTAAACAACCCCATTGGTTTCAGGTTCATATCATTTACCAATATCAAGTTATGCCCTTTTGAAGTTGTTGACTTTTTGTTGACTTTTGAAATGACCTATAATGTCTTAGATCATATCTTTCAAATGAAGCATTTTTGGGCTTAACCTTCAACATCAAAGTTGTAGAGAATTCAATTTCCTTCAAAATGAGCTTTGGATGGAGACTTGGTGATGAAGTATGTGAAAGTTATGGCTGGTCAAAGTTTAGTTGACTTTTACTAAGGAAACCCTAATTTAGAAACTCCTGATTATTGATGATCTGGAATCTCCTTGATGAATCATGATCAACCCTTGATCAAATGATGAATTTTACTTCATATACTTGATGTTGGCAAAAAATCATGAAGTTTGACTTTGGTTTGACCACAGTTGACCTCAGTTTGACTTTTTAACTGCATTGACTGGTTTTGACTTATTGATCATCTGACTGAGCAATCTTTTGAGAAAAGTCTTGAAACTTGTTATGGGGGTTCTTACACACATATAAGATGTTATGAAGCTCACTTGAAGTCTTGGAAGTCCTTTTAGCCTGATTAAAGTCAAAACCCTAGTTTTGGATGCACTGCTTAGGAGGTGCATTGTCTGAGGGAATTGTCAACTCCTTTGACCAATTGTGAACTTTGTGAACCCTGTGAACCATCATAAAATGTCTTGTGAACCTCATGGGAGGTATTGTGCAGCTTGTGAACCTTGTGAACCTTATGGGGTGGCTTTGTAGACCTCATAAGCCTCAGGAAAACTTTGTAATCATTGTGAAACTTGTGAACCTTGTGAACCTTCAAGAAGTAACTTGTGGACTTCATGAACCTCATGAAAGGTCTTGTAAATGTAGAGAAACTTGTGAACCTTGTGAACCTTCAAGAAGTGACTTGTAGACTTCATGAACCTCATGAAAGGTATTGAAAGCATTGTGGGACTTGTGAACCTTGTGAACCTTCAAGAAGTGACTTGTAGACTTCATGAACCTCATGAAAGGTTATGGAAATGTTGAGAAGCTTGTGAACCTTGTGAACCTTCTTAGAACACAAAGTCTTGTATTGTGAGGGCAAATTTTGGGGTGCAACACAAGCCAAGCCCAAAAATGCTTCATTTGGAAGGTATGAGCTAAGACATTATAGGTCCTTTTGAAAGTCAACAAAAAGTCAACAACTTCAAAAGAGCATAACTTGAGAATGGTGAAAGACATGGACATGAGACCAAAGAGGTTGGTTAGAGGACTCGTTAAGCTTTCCAAAATGTCCAATAACACCTTCATAGCATTAAAATTGAAGGATTTGTGCCCTTGCAAAGTTGGGAAATTTTTGGGAAATTTATGAAGCAAATAAGGCCTTAAAACCAATTTTTGCTAAATGAGCCCACCAAATTACCATCCAAACTTTACAAACTCATCAAGCACGACCCAACCCACTCATTTTATGATTTTTTATTTTTTATTTCATATTTGTTTGAATTTTATTCATTAAAATACAAATTAAGTTGAAATAAAATATAAAAATCATATATTTGAAAAGGATTTGGTTTCTAGAAGGTCTTAAAAAACATTTAAGCTTGATTGATACAAAAGTAATGGAGATCACACCAATATGGCAATGCTAGATCAAGGAAAATCAAGTTTTAATGATCAATCTTTTTCAATCTCAAAAAGTCCAAAAATCCACAAGTTTGTTTAAATTCTTGACCTAATTTTAGTGTGTGGTATATATACAACATAAGACCAAGCTCTAGAGACGGATTGCAGCCTCCATAAACCAAGAACAAGCTTCAAAAATTTCAAAGAAAACTCATAATCGGATTTTTGGTTAGAGGTAGTTTCAACACATTCCAAGCACACTAATCCCTTCTATGATGATCAGTGAGGATGTTTGGATCCTTTACATTGCCTGAATCGACCTCATATGCATAAACCGAATTGCTTTAACCTTGGTTTTGATTTTTTTCGATTTTGCTTTTTTATGCGTTTATGTGTAAATTTAACAATTGATTTGTGTCTATCTTGAAGTATATAAGCTTTCTGGACGATTTGCATGAAGTGTTATGGCCTAAATCTCGTGATACCATTGTTAGGGTTTGAGGTTCAAAATTGGGAACTCTTGATTTAGGGACTTTCAAGGACTTTAATGGACATTTTTGAATCCTACTGAATCTGGGCATTGATATTATATACTTATTTTGGATTAATCATGCGTATTATACATTGTATGAAATTCACAGGTTTTGATGCGGAAAAATTCGCAGGAAATATCCTAACTAAATTCGCATGAAATTGCGCATGGATAGAGGTTGAAGACGACTGCGTGGCAGGATGCGATTGGATGAAGCCGAAGACGGAGAAAGTCACGCAACAAAAGGATATGGAGTTGAATTATTTTCACAAGCGTACAGCTTGTCCCAGTGGTCATGCGCGTTGGATATTGAGGTACCTGGGGTGGGTTCGATCCTTGGCTGATCCCTCCACCCCATTTTTTTTATGTTTGTTTTGTTTGTTTATTTTTTTAAAGTTAATTATTATTATTTTTGTTTGTTTATTTTAAATCAAGTAATATTATAATATGATTATTTATAATATAGATTAGATAATCCACCATTTTTTATAAATAAATCATAATAAAAAATATACTAATTTTTTAATTCCTTAATTTTTATATATAATAATTTATTTATAGTTTGTACATTTGTAAATAAAATTAAATGGGTTATTTGTTTGTTTCTATTTTTCTTTTTTAATAATTCTAAAATTTTTGTGTATAATTTATAAATAATTTAATAATTTAATATTCTCTATTTAATTAAATCAATGTATATTTCCCTAAATAATTCCTAAAAAACCCTCTAATTTATTTCCTAAAATTTTAATCCTAGTTTTATTTATTTAAATTAAAATATGTATATATTATTATCATTTTTTTTTGTAAATAGTCAAATTAATAATGTAAATTAAATTATAAATCCTAATTCTATTTTCTAAAATTTCTAAACACCCCAATCCTGATTTTTTCTTAATTATAAAATTAACCCTAATTTTTATTTAACTTCAATATTAAACATAATTAATTTTTCTAATATATAATTAATAATTAATCTTATTTTGTAAATAATTATTATACTGTCTATTATTATTCTCATCATCTTATTTCCTTTCTAAAAATTCTTAAAAATTGTTTATTTAATTAAAAAATATTAACTTAACTTGTATATATTTTTATATTTGTGCTAACCTTTTCTTCTTATAATTGTTTTATCACTAATATTTTAGTTATTATTTATTCTATTATATATTCATTATTCAATCGTTTTTATCATAATGTAACTGCAAAAGCCTTGTAATAGCTGTAGGTTTTATTTTCCGTCCTTATTTTATTATTTATAAATGTTTATATTGCTATGGTTAGTAAAAATAGGGAGTGATAACATGTTTGCTTTTAAAATTAATTTAGATCACTAATTATAAAATAAATATATGAACTTATACACGCACACACGTAAGTCGATCTTTGATCGCCATCTCACTTCTTAAGGATATCCCTCATGATGCCTAAACCAAAAGGTCAAGTAAGGTGTCTAAAAGCAAAGTCCCTTCTCCTAAAAATATCATAAGTCCCTTTACGATTATAAGATCAAGTCCCTTCGAGGTTGCCTTTGTAAATGATCTTGTCCCTTTCGAATAAAAGATGATAAGTCCCTTCGTATTGCTAAGACACCTTACAGTTGCCTAAACACAGATGACCCTTCACATGTCCCTTTTCACATCCAAGGTAATGACTACCTATTCCTTAATAATAGGGATAGTCTTACCATTGAAAGAACATTTAAGAATAGAAAAGATTCAAATTAGGGTAGGTTCCTCTTAAGTACTTGCTCACTCCTTCAAAAACATTTCATAAACACTTCACATTTTCAAACAATTTTCAAAACAAAGTCTTTATATATATCCGTACAAGGATCATTATAAAGTACTTAAGAAACTTTTTTAATCACACACTACACTTCTCAAAACATTTTAAAGTGAGCTAAGTAACTAAGAGCCTGATAACGAGAAAATGTATCGATTTTATTGCTAAGTTTCATTACCGTTTTATCGCATAATCATCGTTTTAACACCCGATTCCTCGAGTTTTTCTTACCATTTTGCAGGTACATCATATATGGAGCTAAATCATGAATTAAGAGCAAAAGGAACAAAAACAACCATAAAAAGATGAAGAAATGAAGAAACCTGCAAAACCTGCTAAATGTGTTGCACTCACGGTCGTCACCAAGGTGTCACGACCGTGACACCCCAAAAGAAGCAATCACGACCGTGATGACTTTGTCACGACCGTGACACTTAAAATGCAAGGGACACGAGCGTGAAGACCTTGTCACGACCGTGACAAGTGTAAAAGTAGGTTATTTGACTGAGACCACGTCAAAACGTTACGTGAAGAAGTTTTTGCCTATTTTTTAGCCACGTTCCTATATTTCCTCCACTGCTTCAGCAAGGCCCAATGCAACAAGTCCAAATTTCAAAGCCCATTAATTGTTCTATAAATAGCTTAAGTTTTATGAAGAAGGCACAGAGCATTTTTTCTATCAATTTCCTGCGGAAGCTCTGCCGATTTATTTTACAACCCTGCTTTTATTTCAGCATTATTTTTAGTTTTTCATTCTTATTGTATCCAAACCCAACCTATAACAATTTCCAACATCAGGAAATTGTTATAAAAATTATTTGTTTCTAAACCTTCAGATTTTTGCTTTATTTTCGATTTCCGCCTATTACTCCGAGCTTTCCGGTCTGTGGAAGAAGGAGTCTGCCATTTTAGTGTTAACCAGGTTTTTATTATTTGCAATTTAATATTTATGTTGTTCATTTATTTTTCTGCCATGAATATTTTGTTTATTGTTTTTCTGTCTCTGTCTGGTTCAACAAAAATGAGTAGCTAATTACCTTAGGGCGGTATGTAGTTAAAACAAACTTAATCGGTAAAATTAACCATAGGCTAAAAATAATTAATAACTTAACATTCTGGCTGATACTTTTTAATTAAAATTGACCTTTTCGTTACGAGAGTAAGGAAAGAGTATTAGGTTAGGTCAAGACTACGAGAGTGTGAGATTTTAACCAGATAGCTAAAGTTAGGCATTTAAATTAAACACAGCGAGAGCGCTTTAAAATAAATTAGAATTACTAAGTTTCCAAAAATTATCTCTAAACACTTATGGGCTAGCGAGAGCAGGCATAGGGCTTTAGGGGTAAGATCTGAGATAAGACCACGAAAGTGTGAGTTGAGGGTATTTAAACTGGTAACCTCTACAGAATAGTTTAAGTGAACACCTTTATAAGCCTAGGTTAGATTGACCCTCCTAAGTTAGTATAATTACATACCGACCGCCTTAGTATTATTTTATTAAAACTTAAATTTAATTCAGCCTTTAACCTTTAAAAACAACAAAAAAATTGTGACAACCCTCCACCTTAGCTAAACTAGAAGTTCATCTAGCACTAGGTAACCATAGAGTCCCTGTGGATCGATAATCTTAAATATTACTTCGATAGGCTGTGCACTTGCAGTTAAGATACCGCTAGACGCATAATTAGACACGTCTTTAGCCCATCAAGTTTTTGGCGCCGTTGTCGGGGACCTTAATTTAGTTACTAGTGCACTTTAGGTAGCATTGTCTAGACTAAGGTATCAACTATTTAATTTATTTAATTTAATTTCCGAGTGTATGCCAAGTACTCGCTCTAAAGGCGAAGACTTGCAACCTCCAATCCCAGAATCGGAACGCTTCTTACACGTAAGAAGACGTATATTCGATTACGAACAAAGTTACAATATTCCAGATCTTCATTTAGATCCACCTAAACCAGTCGTAACATCAAAGGACGCAGAGATGGCTGAAGAACAGAATCACCCACTCAAGTATTACGCCAGTCCTTCGCAAGCTGAACCACATTCAAGCATTGCCGCACCGGCTATCAACCGAAACGATTTCGAACTAAAACCTTCGTTGATATCAGCCGTGCAACAAAATCAATTCGCCGGAAATCCTACTGAGGATCCGAACCTTCATCTTTCGATCTTTGTGCAATACGCAGATACCGTAAAAGCCAATGGAGTTACCCAAGAAGCTATTAGACTACGTTTGTTTCCTTTTTCACTTCGAGACAGAGCAAGAGCTTGGCTTCAATCTCTGCCTTCGAACTCAGTAACTACGTGGGAGGAACTTAAGAGAGTTTTCTTGAACAGATATTTTCCACCTAGCAAGACAGCTATGCTGAGAGCTCAGATCAACGGATTTAAGCAAAGGGAAAGCGAATCACTATTCGAAGCTTGGGAACGCTATAAGGATTTGCTGAGACTTTGTCCACATCACGGATTAATAGAATGGATGGTCATCCATACCTTCTATAATGGACTCTTGTACAATACAAGAATGACGATTGACGCTGCCGCAGGCGGTGCATTGATGGACAAAGAATATAATGATGCTTATGCACTTATCGAAAGTATGGCTCAAAACCATTACCTCTGGGGAAGCGAGAGAGTCGCAACTGAGAAACCAACAAAAGGAGGTATGTACGAAGTGAGTAGTATGGACCAAGTCAATGCAAAGTTTGACCAACTAAGCCAAAAGATCGACAACTTGGCCATAACACCAACAGCCACCGTGGCTGCAGTAACACCTAACTGTGAGTTATGTGGAGTCCCAGGACACGAAGTTTCTGATTGTCAACTATTGACAGGAACTCCCACTGATCAAGTGAATTATGCCCAAGGAAACCCATACTCAAACACATACAACCCAGGTTGGAAGAATCATCTGAACTTCTCCTATAAGAATAACAATTCTTTATACGCACCAGGTCAAGCACCAGCTACACCACCAGGATATCAAAAGACTGCTCCTAATGTCCCTAGAAAATCGAACCTTGAGTTGATGATGGAGAACTTTATAGCTAACCAATCTCAAACAAACAAGGACTTCTTAAACCAAAACATACATACTAGTGAGCAGATTAAGCAATTAGTGAGCAAAGTAGATGCATTAGCTACACATAACAAAATGCTTGAAACTCAGATTTCACAAGTAGCTCAACAACAAGCACCTAATGCTGCACCAGCTGGAGTATTTCCTGGACAACCTCAACCTAATCCGAAAGGACATGCCAATGCCGTAATATTAAGAAGTGGCAAGGAACTTGACGGACCTACCGATCCAAGACTTGACAATCCAGCCATGTACCAAAAACCGGATAAACCGACTGAAGTGGTGAATGATCCAAAAGAAAAGGAAGTTGATAATCAAGAGGTAGTGGAGAAAGAACAACCTTATGTGCCTCCACCACCCTACAAACCACCAATTCCGTACCCTCAGAGATTAACCAATTCCAAGACGACAGGTCAATTTAAGAAATTTGTTGAACTTCTGAAATAGTTGAATATTACTATTCCGTTTACAGAAGCGATCACTCAAATACCCTCGTATGCTAAGTTTTTAAAAGAGATCTTATCTAATAAGAAAAAGATAGAGGATAACGGAACAGTTACACTTACTGCTGAGTGTAGCGCCATAATTCAGAATAATATGCCACCTAAGCTAAAAGATCCAGGAAGTTTCTCTATACCCTGTGTAATAGGAAAATTCGTCATTGACAAAGCTCTATGCGATTTAGGAGCCAGTAGCAGTGTTATGCCCTTAACGATTTGCAAAAGGCTAGACATGGGAGACCTTAGACCAACTAAAATGTCTGTTCAACTAGCCGATCGCTCTGTTAAATATCCTGTAGGCATACTAGAAAACGTCCTAGTACGTATAGGACAATTCTACATCCCTACTGATTTTATAATCATGGACATCTCTGAAGACTCCACTACACCTATCATACTAGGAAGACCATTCTTAGCTACCGCCGGAGCTATAATAGACGTAAAAAGAGGAAAGCTAACCTTTGAAGTAGGTGAAGAGAAAGTTGAATTTATTTTAACACAATTCTTACAATCACCAGCTATAGAGGATACATGCTATCTATTGGACGTAATTGACGAATGTGTAAGAGAAATGGAACTGAAAGAAACTACCTATTCTGAAATAATGAAAATTCAAATCCCTCTGATTTTCGAAGATGATAATTGGCGTAAACCGTATCAGGATGATAGTCTAAGCGAAAGTTTAGCACTTACACCGGATCCCATGCCAAGTAAAGATAAACCTACATTAGGATTAAAAACTTTACCTCATAACCTAAGGTACGAATTCTTAGACATTGAATGTAAAAGACCAGTTATAATAAATTCCAGTTTAGGAACTATAGAAACAAAGAAACTTTTAGATGTCTTGAAGAAATATCCAACTGCATTAGGATATAACATATCTGATCTCAAAGGGATATGCCCTTCAGTCTGTATGCATCGTATTCTGCTAGAAGAAGATTGCAGAACCTCCAGAGAATCTCAAAGAAGAATTAACCCAATCCTTAGCACTGTAGTAAAAGAAGAAGTTAAGAAACTACTAGATGCCGGAATAATATATCCAATCTCTGATAGTGAATGGGTTAGTCCAGTACATGTAGTGCCAAAGAAAGGAGGTATCACTGTTGTGAAAAACGCTCAAGGCGAATCGATATCGCAAAGAGTAGTAATGGGACATAGAGTGTGCATAGATTACCGTAAACTAAACAAAGCCACTCGAAAAGATCATTTCCCACTACCCTTTATAGATCAAATGTTAGAACGATTAGCCAAGCATTCATACTTCTGTTATCTTGACGGTTACTCAGGATTTTTCCAAATCCCTATCCATCCAGATGATCAAGAGAAGACTACATTCACATGCCCATATGGAACGTTCGCTTATAGACGAATGCCCTTTGGATTATGCAACGCTCCTGCAACCTTTCAAAGATGTATGATGTCAATCTTCGCAGATTTTATAGACAACATCATGGAAGTGTTCATGGACGACTTCTCTGTATGCGGGCAAAGTTTTGAAGGATGCCTATCAAACTTAGAAATGGTGTTAGAAAGATGTGTAAAAGTAAACCTCGTGCTTAACTGGGAGAAATGTCATTTTATGGTCAGAGAAGGAATCGTATTAGGTCACGTAATATCCGACAAGGTAATTGAAGTTGATAAAGCTAAGATAGAAGTCATAAAAGATCTTCAACCCCCTAAAACCGTTCGAGAAATACGAAGCTTTTTAGGACACGCCGGTTTCTACCGACGATTCATCAAAGATTTCTCGAAAATCACTAAACCTCTTACTGGTTTATTAATGAAAGACGCTGAGTTCATATTCAATGAAGATTGTCTTAAAGCATTCGAAACTCTAAAAACAGCCCTCATCACCGCACCAATCATGCAACCCCCTGACTGGAGATTACCTTTCGAAATCATGTGCGATGCGAATGACTATGCTGTAGGCGCAGTTCTAGGCCAAAGGAAGGAAAAGAAACTTCATGCGATTTACTATGCCAGTAGAACCTTAGATTCTGCTCAGATGAACTACGCCACTACTGAAAAAGAATTGTTAGCAGTTGTCTTTGCGCTTGACAAATTCCGTTCTTACCTAGTAGGAGCGAAAATAATCGTTTACACAGACCATGCTGCTATCCGATATCTATTGACTAAGAAAGATGCTAAACCAAGACTTTTGAGATGGATTTTACTCTTACAAGAGTTTGATCTCGAAATAAAAGATAAGAAAGGTACTGAAAACGTCGTAGCGGACCATTTATCTAGATTAGAAGGTATTAAACCTGAACAAGTGCCGATTAACGATGATTTTCCGTATGAACAGCTGATAGCACAAATAGGAAGCGACCTAGTTCAGTTAGACATAAATGAACCAGAACCCGTGGAAACAATCCAGACAACTGTAGGACTGCCATGGTACGCTGACATTGTCAACTACCTAGCCGCAGGAGCTCTTCCACCTGATTTAACCTATCAGCAGAAAAAGAAATTCTTTCACAATCTAAAACATTACTATTGGGATGAACCATTATTGTTCAAAAGAGGACCCAATGGAATCTTTCGTCGATGTATTCCCGAAGAAGAAATAGAAGATGTCATTGCTCAATGTCATTCATCTCCTTATGGTGGACATGCAAGCACTTCCAAGACTTGTGCAAAAATCTTGCAAGCCGGCTTATTCTGGCCTAATCTATGGAAGGATGTCCACATCGTTGTTATAAATTGTGATCGGTGTCAACGCACCGGCAATATTTTAAGAAGAGATGAAATGCCTCAAAAAGGAATATTAGAAGTAGAAATCTTTGACGTCTGGGGAATAGCTTTCATGGGACCATTCCCATCATCTTTCGGTAACAATTACATACTCGTAGCTGTTGATTATGTTTCGAAATGGATTGAAGCTATAGCTTCTCCTACAAACGATACACGAGTAGTAATAAAGCTTTTCAAAAATATAATCTTTCCCAGATTTGGTGTGCCTAGACTCGTCATAAGTGACGGTGGCTCGCACTTCATTTCAAAAATCTTTGACAAATTACTATCTAAGTATGGAGTAAGACACCGTGTGGCAACACCATATCACCCACAAACAAGTGGACAAGTCGAAGTCTCAAACAGAGAAATTAAACAAATCTTAGAAAAGACTGTCGCCATATCTCGGAAAGATTGGTCATCTAAACTTAATGAAGCTTTATGGGCTTATAGGACCGCTTACAAGACACCCATAGGTACTACACCTTTCAAATTAGTTTATGGAAAATCTTGTCACCTCCCGGTAGAACTAGAACACAAAGCTTATTGGGCGATTAGAACTCTCAATATAAACTATAATGATGCAGGAGAAAAGCGAATCCTAGACATTAACGAATTAGAAGAATTAAGGCTAGATGCTTATGAGAATGCTAAGATATATAAAGAAAGAACTAAGCGATGACATGATAAACGCCTATCTAGGAAAGAATTTAGTGTGGGAGACGTTGTACTCCTTTTTAACTCAAGACTTAGGCTCTTTCCTGGAAAATTAAAATCTAGATGGTCAGGACCCTTTGAAATAAATAAAGTGTTCCCGAGTGGAGCAATAGAAATTAAGGGTAGGAATAGTGAACCATTCATAATAAACGTACAACGTTTAAAACATTATCATAAAGTTGAAAATAGAGATTATGCAAATAATCTAAGGCTTTTAGAGTTGTCCACTAATTCCCCTGATTAATCTACACCCGAGCATTACGTCAGGCTTTTGACGATAAAAACAGCGCTTAGTGGGAGGCAACCCATTTACTCATTTAATTATTTAAATTATTCTCTTTATCATTCTATTATTTTTGTTATTTATCGTTTTACTATTTATTTGTTTTGTCATTTTATAGTTTTATTTCATATTACTATTATTGCCTTTAAATTATGCATTTCATTTCCTTATTTTAATCTTAAATCACTTTTTACAGATTTTCTAAAAGTCTTTTCCACTTTCCTTCTCCCCCTGATTTGTTTCCTCCATATTTGCACTAACCATGGCTAACCAACCAATAAACCATATGGAAACCAAATTTAGAGGTAGGAACCAAAGAATGAAATTTGAAGAGTTATCACAGAGGCAAATGGATTTGACCCTGTACCCGGATGATCAGACTATGGGAACCCTAGGTATACATGATAACATCATGTACTTGTTTAACCGACTTGGATGGGAGAATGCATTGATCCAACATAAGTTTGTGACTTACCGCGAGCTCACCCTTGAGTTTCTTAGCTCCTTAGTTTACCTACCTTAGCGCGGTTTTGGATTTAGGAAAGGATTTATCAGTTTCCGCCTATTTGGAATAGAATATGACTTTAACCATAAAGAACTAGCTGACTTATTAGGATTCCCTAGTGGACCCTTTGCTTTTACTACCACACAGGTAGAATTGATGGACATTGAGCTAGATTTCTTTTGGGGAACTTTAACCGAAAACTACCACCCTGAACCTAATAGCATGAACAATGATGAAATACATAACCCAACTCTCCGTTACTTCCATAAAATCCTTGCCCACACCTTCTTTGGAAAAGAAGAAAACATTACCGGAGTCTCTAAAGATGAGATATTCATTATGTCATGTTTCACTAATGGACAGCCTGTTAATGGTGTACCTTTCATGATGCAAACCTTCACCCGTATCCAAGAAGAACCTGAATTACCTATATTAGTAGGAGGTCTTGTAACCATGATTGCTGATGCCTTAGGACTTAGGTACCAATTGCACAGATGCAACCGTTTAGGTACCATCCATCCTATGAATCTTAACTTTTGCTTTAATCGCCATATCATAAGGAATTTAGGACATCCACCTTTCGAGTACCTAATCCAGAATGAGGTAGTAACCCTGTTCACACTGCCAAACCATGCTAGAGTAAGTGTTCACAATAAGGATAACTGGCTTTATGAGTTAACCCCACCTGATTATCCATCCACTCCTGAAACACCTCAGTCTTACAAGATAAAAGATGATATAATGACCGATGTCGAAACTGACCCTGAGACACCTCCTGGTTACCATGACATTGACCACACTGACGAAGTTATTGAAACCCCTGAAGTGAATCAAGGAGATTATGCTAACAACTTACAGAATATCATGAACACTCTTGAAGCTTACCAAACTGATATAAATTCATTTAAGGATGACATTAAGAGCATGCGATTGGACATTATAGGTTTGACTGACATAACCTGTGAACAATTCTATCACTTGAACTCCGCAATCGAAGATTTGAAGAAACGCTTTTGAAAATGCTATAAGTGATCTAGTTTATTTTTCTCATTGTTTTCGTTTCTAGTTAGATTTACTTTTCGCAAACAATTTCGTACCGTATTTTCATTAATGTAATTTCATTTTTATATGCAATGCACTTCTAGTTCCCAAAAATTTTCCATTTTAATCAATTTATATATTTTCATTTTATGTACTGTTATGCTTGAATTTATTCATATTCTATAAAAATCTCTCGTGCAGTGCAAATATACAAGTGCTATATTGAAATAATTTATTATATGGTGTTTAAATGTATTATTGAGTGAGAAGTGAAAAAAATAAATTATTATAAAGTATATGAAGCGTAAGAGATAGTGTTTTCTGGAAATTATTCAACGAAACAAACTCTCACGGTCGTCACACCCCCCTAACGATCGTGACGTGTTCATTTAGCGTGTCACGACCGTCACCTCCCTGTCATGACCGTGACAACCCTAGATATAGGATTCGTGAGAAACAGAACTGTTTCTTTTCGAAACCTCTTCTTCTTCTTCCTCCATAACTTCCAAAAACCACTCATTTTCTCCATAACTTCCGTAACCTCCCATTACCAAATTAAAACTCATTAACCCCCCATTATCACCACACCTATCACATTCTCATCTTCCAATATTTATCCGAACCATTATTTCTCTCATTTTATCACTTTTTCACAAAAATCCAAAATCCTCATCTCTCACTATAGTTCTTGCATGCAATGGATGCTATTCAATTCAGAGAGGGTGATGCTGGAGAAACCCAAAGAGAAAGATTTATCCGATTCCAGAACCGCGGTGTGCAACCTACGCGTTATATCGACACTGAATGTTTAAGAGAGCTCGGAATGCTCAACAGTGTCAAGAACCTGCTTAAGAAGGTTAATTTGTGGGTTCTATGCAGTCAGCCTCAGCCCACATTCGAGTTGCTGACACTGGACTTCCTAAGCTCGTTCTGTTACACCACCGGTACCGGTTCTCAGAGTCAGCTTACCGGCGTTGCTAAATTCAGATTGTTTGGCCGGGAGTTTGAACTTTCGCAAACAAGGATAGCCGAGTTGCTAGGCTTCGCTCACGGGAATGAAGCTCACCTCCGTGTGCCGGATAATTTTAGTGAAACCGCTTTCACTTTATGGCACGACATAACCAATACCCATGCCTCAGCCTTCCAAAGCCTCAATGCTACACACATTCACTACCCGGCAATCCGATATTTCCACCGAGTCATTTGCAACACCATATTTGCTCGAGAGAGTAACTATAAGCTCAACTCCAAAGAGCTTCTGTTCTTGCACTGCGCTCTAAATGACGAGCCGATCAACGCTGCCCCGTTCATGTTTTCTCACATCCAGGCTATTGCGTAAAGAGGCTCCACCCCATTTTTCATTGGCGGCATTGTCTCCGCCCTCGCCTTTCAGTTAGGGCTCAGTGACTTGCTCGACAATTTGCCTGGCATAGCCGCAGAATTCCTAACCAAGAGCTATTGCAGGTCCGCTCACCTGATTGCGCAGCGAGAGGATGGCAGGTATAGCCCTGTTGTCCATGGCACTGTTTTCCACCATATCATTCTGCCGTCCCGCGACTGCATCGACCCATCCAGCCGAGCCAACTGGCTCTTTGTTTTACCAGATGCTTCCGGCCACGCCCCTATTCATGATGATCAGGCAGATCCTCCAGCGGATGAGATGTAGGACGCTATGGATGCAGCTGAGCCTGTCCAGGACATCCCAGAGACATCTACCCGACAGCCTCCTGCACAGGATTTCACTCTTGAGGACGTCCTCCGTGCGATTCATCAGCAGAACTAGATGAACGCCGCACTGGAGCGTAGGCAGAAGGAGCAGTATGATGCTTTACTCCGCACTATTGCAGCAAACCAGGAAGCTACTAATGAGAAGTTTGGAGAAATTTTCAGCGAGCTAGAGGCCTTACGCATTGACATCACTACTGTTACCGGTACCGGTTCTGATCCTGAAGCGACTCCTACCAGACGCTCCCGCACCAGAAGCCGACCCCGCGGTCCTCAGCAGCCTTAGTTTTAGTTTTGCTTATGTTTGTTTTTCGTTTTTATAGTCTGTACTGTACTTTTACCGCTATTATATCACAACATTGAGGAAAATGTCTGATATAGTGTGGGAGAGGTACCTTTCATTTCCGCATTTTTCTTTTTCGCATTTTTCCATCCCATTGTATTTCTTTTCGCAAGTTAATGAAACAAGCAAATCTTTGTGATATTTTCTTTAGCTTCGAACTTTCCCCGTTTATTTAGCCATACCAGAAAAAAAAAACTTTAATTATTCGCATTACCCGACTTACCTACGGAATCGTAATTAGGAAGCTGAGAACGATTAAACAAGACCAATACAATCTTGACACCTTTGACTTCCCACTTAAGCGATTCCATTCCGATTATCATTACGAGTACACTTTAAGTTTCAGTTCAAAAGTAACCCCTAGTAGTTTATACTAGCAGTCAGCACCGTCTGAACACAAACCACGTGGGGAGCCGATGAATATAAGCGTTTGATGCCTAATCTATAATGATCCTTCATATCTCGATGCAAATGAAAAGAAATTGCACCAAAGTACACGGTCGCATATAAGAAACGAGAAATATGAGAAGGAGTCCATTGCGGGTTGGTTCAGAGGTACTGGTTCTGAACTTGGTAGGGCGTGCTACGGCTCGATCCCCCACAACCTCCAAATCGGATAATATATGTAGGGTTACCGCACTCGTGTACCAGACCCCGTGCTTAAAAAAGGATCAAAGTCGCTAACCGGCTACTCCACTACGTGTGTGCTAAGGCAAAGGGCTTAATGTGATTGCGCTAGAATGAAACCGGGCGAAATAAGATTGAAAAACTCTAGGTGAAATCGTAAAGAAATTTCTGATTGTTTCGATTAACAGGAAGTCGACGACATAGCTTGTTTCTTGTGTCATTAGTGTATCGTTAGTGTTCTATCAAAGTACCGGTTTATCCGACAAAACGATCCCTCGTACGGTTTGTTATGTGTATGCGTCAATAAAAACTTGTCCGACGATTTTCAACCGACTATTTGCTTGAGGACAAGCAAAGGTTTAAGTTTGGGGAAGTTTGATAACGAGAAAATGTATCGATTTTATTGCTAAGTTTCATTACCGTTTTATCGCATAATCATCGTTTTAACACCCGATTCCTCGAGTTTTTCTTACCATTTTGCAGGTACATCATATATGGAGCTAAATCATGAATTAAGAGCAAAAGGAACAAAAACAACCATAAAAAGATGAAGAAATGAAGAAACCTGCAAAACCTGCTAAATGTGTTGCACTCACGGTCGTCACCAAGGTGTCACGACCGTGACACCCCAAAAGAAGCAATCACGACCGTGATGACCTTGTCACGACCGTGACACTTAAAATGCAAGGGACACGAACGTGAAGACCTTGTCACGACCGTGACAAGTGTAAAAGTAGGTTATTTGACTGAGACCACGTCAAAACGTTACGTGAAGAAGTTTTTGCCTATTTTTTAGCCACGTTCCTATATTTCCTCCACTGCTTCAGCAAGTCCCAATGCAACAAGTCCAAATTTCAAAGCCCATTAATTGTTCTATAAATAGCTTAAGTTTTATGAAGAAGGCACAGAGCATTTTTTCTATCAATTTCCTGCGGAAGCTCTGCCGATTTATTTTACAACCCTGCTTTTATTTCAGCATTATTTTCAGTTTTTCATTCTTATTGTATCCAAACCCAACCTATAACAATTTCCAACATCAGGAAATTGTTATAAAAATTACTTGTTTCTAAACCTTCAGATTTTTGCTTTATTTTCGATTTCCGCCTATTACTCCGAGCTTTCCGGTCTGTGGAAGAAGGAGTCTGCCATTTTAGTGTTAACCAGGTTTTTATTATTTGCAATTTAATATTTATTTTGTTCATTTATTTTTCTGCCATGAATATTTTGTTTATTGTTTTTCTGTCTCTGTCTGGTTCAACAAAAATGAGTAGCTAATTACCTTAGGGCGGTATGTAGTTAAAACAAACTTAATCGGTAAAATTAACCATAGGCTAAAAATAATTAATAACTTAACATTCTGGCTGATACTTTTTAATTAAAATCGACCTTTTCGTTACGAGAGTAAGGAAAGAGTATTAGGTTAGGTCAAGACCACGAGAGTGTGAGATTTTAACCAGATAGCTAAAGTTAGGCATTTAAATTAAACACAGCGAGAGCGCTTTAAAATAAATTAGAATTACTAAGTTTCCAAAAATTATCTCTAAACACTTATGGGCTAGCGAGAGCAGGCATAGGGCTTTAGGGGTAAGATCTGAGATAAGACCACGAGAGTGTGAGTTGAGGGTATTTAAACTGGTAACCTCTACAGAATAGTTTAAGTGAACACCTTTATAAGCCTAGGTTAGATTGACCCGCCTAAGTTAGTATAATTACATACCGACCGCCTTAGTATTATTTTATTAAAACTTAAATTTAATTCAGCCTTTAACCTTTAAAAACAACAAAAAATCGTGACAACCCTCCACCTTAGCTAAACTAGAAGTTCATCTAGCACTAGGTAACCATAGAGTCCCTGTGGATCGATAATCTTAAATATTACTTCGATAGGCTGTGCACTTGCAGTTAAGATACCGCTAGACGCATAATTAGACACGTCTTTAGCCCATCAGAGCCCATGGATAACCATGGATGTAAAGGGTGCTAACACCTTCCCTTTACATAACCTACCCCCCGAACCCAAAAATCTTTTAAGGTTTTTCCTGTTCTTTTATGCCCTTTCCTTTGGATAAAATAAAAGTCGGTGGGGACTCTTGCTATCCGCAACATTTAAACTAAAGTCAGTTCTCCCACCGTGTTACAGAATTGGCGACTCTGCTGGGAATTTAATAAAAGAGGGGTACCCTTAGGAATTAGATCACTTAAATTATTTGCCTTGCTTGCTTTATACTTATCTGTTGGGTGCTCTTATGTGTGAAAGATCCTAACCTGGATCTAGTGTACCTTAGGTAAATGGCAATAGACCAAGGAAACTGTACGGCGTATACCGATATGGTTGATCTGGTGGCCATAGTTAGTGTGACTTCTTGGTTGGTGCTTATGTTCCTTAAGTCAAGTTGAGGATAATATGAAGCTGCCATATGTTGTCAATACATTAACTAACTTTTAGAACCTTAGTCATCCCATCTTGGCCTTTAGAAAGTAGTGAGATAACCGGCTTTGGTGAAGACTGAAGTTGGTTGATACTCGATGCTACACTCATTGAGATTCTAAACTTGGAGGGTTTTGGTTGGCAAGTAAGTTGCCTATTAAACAACCACCCTTGTGAAGGATCAATGATATTGAGATCCCTTAGAACCTGGTTACTTTATAGGACAAGATGAACCAACTAAACTTCAGGGGAGGGTACTTACCTTTAAACCGCATGCAAGCCTTCAAACCTAGGGCTATTGTGTGACTTGTTTGTGTATGCCACATGTTTGTGATTGATCATAACATCATAGTATCATCATGCATCATAAGCATAGCATTTTCACTATCCATTTCAAGGACCAAAGGATTTATCTTTTTTCTTTGTTGCAGGTCATGGCTTCTGCTCGTAGGAATACTATCAGGATCAACTTTGTAGGAATACCTCCTAAGCTTAAGGAATTGGTCTCTCAAGTTTCTGAAAACTCTCAGTTCATCAAGAGGCATGGTCACCTATTGGATCTAGTCACTTCAGGGTTCAATGAAGACATGATGAGCATGCTTTTTCAATTCTTTGACCCTAAGAATCATTGCTTCACATTCCCCGATTATCAGCTGGTTCCTACAATGGAAGAGTTCTACAAACTTCTGAGCATACCTATACTTGATCAGAAACCCTTTACAGGCTTTGAAAAAGAGCCTAAACCTGAAGTCATTGTTGCAACCCTACATATGAAGAAATCAGACATTGTCCTAGAAACGAGGAGTGGAGTTAAGGGTATTCTTGCTAAGGTGTTGATAGAGAAGGCTCAAGTGTTCCTGAAGGCTATGAGTTATGATGCTTTTGAGGAGATCTTAGCCTTGTTGATTTATGGCTTAGTGTTATTCCCCAACCCAGATCAGTTCATAGACGTTCACGCCATCAACATATTTCTGACTCATAATCCAGTGCCTACATTACTTGGAGACATCTTACACTCTCTTCATACCCGTACTACAAAAGCACGAGGAACTCTGATGTGTTGCATACCTTTGCTATCTAGGTGGTTTATTTCTCACCTTCCTCGATCAGTGATGAAGAATGAACAAGGGTTCAGGTGGTCAAAGAGGATTATGTCACTCTCTCATTCAGATATTCATTGGTGCTCTAGATCTATGGAGAATGTCACTATCATTGACCGTTGTGGGGAATTCCCTAATGTGCCACTTCTAGGCATAAGAGGAGGCATTACTTACAATCCTTCCTTAGCTCTACGTCAGTTTGGTTACGCTCGGAGTGATGGTCCTCATGACATGCTTATTCAGGGTGTTGTGTTCGACTACGACAACGATCTGCAAGGTTACCGTCAAAGGTTCATACGAGCATGGGGTAAAGTGAACAAGGTTGACAGCAATACTCTGGAACCAAGGTATACTATTCTTATGGAAGCTTATCTCAGATGGGTACGAACTCGTGCTCAGACTCTTATGATGCCATATCCTGCCATCCTGCCAGTTACCATGGAGCCTGTTGATGAAGGAGATACTTCTTATATCATTCTTCATCCAGACATGCCCACTGACATGGAAGATTTACAAAGGTCCTGGATCCAGTTGAAGGAGCAAAGAGATACTTTTGAGACTCATTACAAAGCAAGTCAAGAAAGAATCCTGGAGCTAACAAAACAACTTCACGAGGAGCGGAATCTCAACTCATACCTCAACACAAGGAGGAAACGTCCATGGGAGACTTAAAACCCCATCTTTTGTATTCATTGCATTTTTATTGTACGCCCAAGGGGCAAACAAATTTATTACTAATAAAAGTTTACTCTTTGGGTGTTTAAACAAATTTAAATCCTGCGGTCCTTGAAAACATTGCATACGCATTTATACACCATATCATTGCATCACAGGTTTCTTATGTATAGGTATCTTATCTTCTCGCTGTTTATTTCAGCAGAAATGGCTCTTGAACAGACTGTCAAAGATCTCCAGGCTCAGATTGCACAATTCCAAGAGTCGATTCTGAACTTGTCCAAGGGACAAGATGAGTTGAAGACACTGATGGCTAAGAAGAAGAATCCTGAGGACAATAAGGATGATCAGCTGAAACAACTACAAGCTGAGATAGCAGAAATGAGGTTCCAAATGAATGGCCAGGTGGCTTTTATCCAAAGTTTAGCTCAGGTTCAAGAAGAGCTAAGAACCTTAGTCCACAAACTTCAAAGTAATGGAGCCAAGAATCTAATCGTTAGTCAACCTCCGTTAAAACAAGCTGACTTGGTTGAAAGGAAGAGGAGGATAAAAGAAGGTAAGAGACAGGTTACCACTGATTGTTCTTTAGTTGAAGAAAAAAGACCTGATAAGGTTAATCCACCTCAACACAAGGAATATAGAAGGCAGTTTATCAAATTCAGCACTCCAATGTCACAAGTTCTGCAATGCTTGTTGGAGATGAAGCTAATTTCTTTGAAAAGTCCTCCTCAAAATCCTAATACCTCCTCTCCTCACTATAATTCCAAGGCAAGGTGTGAGTATCACTCCGACAGTCCCGGACACGACACTAATAACTGTTGGGCACTGAAGAATAAGATTCAAGACCTAACTGACGAAGGAGTCCTCGAGGTTACACCAGAAGGCCAAGTTGAATTCTACTATCACCCATCAAACACCAAAGTTGCAAGACAAGTTGCCCAAGGTTGCAAGAAAGAAAACCTAACTGTTCCTGTTGAGATATGGGGCACCTTGGGACATCCAAGTGGCAAATTTGATTTCATGGTGAAATATACTGCTCCTCAAAGTTCACAAATTGCAATTGAAGACATTCAGCCAACTGGATGGGATAACATTTGAACTTCCATTTGTAATTTCTTTTGTTTTGTTTAAGCACTTACTATTATGTTAAACTTTTGTTTTCATTAATGCATTGCGTATGTTTGTCTTGAATTAATCCATTCGTTTCACTATATTTTGAACTATGCTTCATATCTCTATTTTGTGATATTTAACTCCTGATAAAGCTATAAGCCTGTAGAGGGAGGATGACGAAAACAATACCATAATATTAGGCAGTATGCTTTTGAACAGACTATGCTGACGATGTACAAGCATTGTTTCAATTCCTAAACAGTGGAGATATAAGGAAGTTAATCCCTAGTCAACCCTTTTGAGCCTATGAAGTAGGATTTTTTATTCTCGCACAAATTAAAACCCTTATTCATAACCCGGGGCAGGGTAGTTACTCGGTTAACTCAAATATGCCAATTATTTGTGTTGTACACAACTAATGATGGTTCTCTGTAATCATTAAACCTGACAGTCAATATCCAGCAAAAGAAAAACCCACTAAGTCAAAACCTATGAAGGAGACTTAGTAAAAAAAATTGAGAAATTCCGCTGACTGTAATTTTGAAACAAACAGTTCAGGCAAAAAGAAGATATAACAAAGTCAAAAGAAAAAAGAGGTCACTATGAATCCTCAACAAAGAAAGACGACTGAATTTTCAAATAAATTTTTGGTTTCTGAACCATCATAAATGTCAGTGTTACAATTCCAATCTCCTTTGAGCCTCAATGCATAAGTTAACTGAGCATAGGAATGAAGAACATCACGAAGAATGGGTTGGGTACAAATAAATTTGAGCCTTTATCCTTTGTTTCTTAAACCATGAACCAGGCCACGTTACAACCCTTTAAAAGTCCTAACTGAAGCATGGTTAGTTTGAAAGCGTACTGCTACAAAAAGGTATCCTGACTCCTTTAGGGCTTATTATAAAACTTGAGTTAATATCATAGTTTTCACAAAAACTGTTTTTCTAAAATAACTCTTTTTCAAAACTTCAAGACAGACATAAGCATTGCATTTTTGAATATATTTGTTTGCATATACCTGAATGTTTGATAAACAGAGAAACTTACATGATGAATGTTCAATAAACCAAAGTCCTTCCGATAAACAAAGTTGCTTCCTGGATCAAAGTCCATGTATACAAAGGGGCATAATCATTATCTCCCAATCAAGGGGGCAGGTCATGATACTGCCTAACTCATTTGGGGCAATTAGGACAGGATTCAACTATGTTTAAGTAGCCAGGGGAAGATCTCCTCATCTATCTAAGTTACCAAGGGTAACATTACAGAGTTCATAATGCTAGGGGCATAGTCACTGTTTCCCAATCAAGGGGGCATACCAAGTTACTGTTCAATTCATTCGGGGCAATCAGGTCCAGATTCAACAGTGCTTAATAGCCAGGGGAAGCTTTCCTCATGTATTTGAATTATCAAGGGTAACATTACGAAGTTCATGATGTCAGGGGCATATTATTGTGGGGTGTTCTGCTTATTTCTCTTGAGGTAACTACCTTCAGATACTTCCATTATGGGACAATTCATCTTCAACCAAGGGGCAATGCTTTCTTTTCAAATCTAATATCTGGAGCGTATATGGTCCATCACAATTTGAAGACACGTTCCTCTCATTGTACTACCTTGATATTGGATTCTCAGCAGAAGCCATTGTGGAAATTAATTGTCTACACCAGTAGTATCAGATGGTGTCAGTATCATGTCTTCAGATCCAGCTATGAGGATTTCTGGGAAGGTATTCAGGAAATTTAAGAATCTTAGGAGCTCTAAATCCAATTGGTTATACACTCTCAAAGTTGAAACGATTCTGTTTTCGAGTTCAGCTTTACTTTTCCCTCTTTATTCAGGATTACTTTTCCTCTTTTACTAAAGCGAAAAACGTCTATTGGTTGTGTTTGAATGTATGTATGCTTTTGAATATGATTGATGTTTACCAGAAATGCATAAAATGCAGTAATAGTATTTACTAAGGACGAACGAGGGTAGTAGTTCAACGAAGCTTCGCCGGTTCATCCCCACAAGACAACTACAAATCCCCAGCAGGGAAAATCTATCTTGATAGATACTCCGAGTTACATCTCCCCTTGAATTTATGTCCATCTCTTTTATCCTCAATCGGGATACTCAGGAACTTATTCCTTCAATAGAAGTACGACGAACAAAGACGGGAGGTTATAAATACTATACTATCAAGACGAGAACAAGTTCCTCATATTCTTCAGCAACGAATCGGGATTTATTTTCCCTAGCCAGCAGTTGTTACACAAAGATATCTGGACGCTTCAGGCTGCATGATTCATACGTACATAATTTACATCATATCATAGCATACATATCCATAAATACATAATACATTTACTTAGATGCATCATACTATGCATGCATACATATTGCATAAACTAACATTCTCCTTGCATGATAATTGTATGCAGATAAAACAGCATCAACAATTCACAACAGGTCAGAAATGATCCATACATTACTCAAGATGTCCTTGGAGAGTAGGCAAACGGTCTGTAAGAAGATCCATTCCCTAATCCAGGATATTTCCAGAAGATTTCATCTATCTGGTCTTAAATAGCAGGCAAACGGTCTATACAAAGATCCATTCCCTGGTTCAAGATATTTTTCAGAAGAACTAATCCTGGCGTTCTTTTGGCCTTGAATAGCAGGCAAACGGTCTGTACAAAGATCCATTCCCTGGTTCAAGATATTTTTCAGAAGAACTAATCCTGACGTTCTTTTGGCCTTGAATAGCAGGCAAACGATCTGTACAAAGATCCATTCCCTGGTTCAAGATATTTTTCAGAAGAACTAATCCTGACGTTCTTTTGGCCCTTGAATAGCAGGCAAACGATTTGTACAAAGATCCATTCCCTGGTTCAAGATATTTTTCAGAAGAACTAATCCTGACGTTCTTTTGGCCCTTGAATAGCAGGCAAACGGTCGTACAAATATCCATTCCCTGGTTCAAGATATTTTTCAGAAGAACTAATCCTGACGTTCTTTTGACCTTGGAGAGTAGGCAAACGGTCTGTACAGAGATCCATTCCCTGGTTCAATATATTTTTCAGAAGAACTAATCCTGACGTTCTTTTGGCCTTGAATAGCAGGCAAACGGTCTATACAAAGATCCATTCCCTAGTTCAAGATATTTTTCAGAAGAACTAATCCTGACGTTCTTTTGGCCTTGAATAGCAGGCAAGCGATCTGTACAAAGATCCATTCCCTGGTTCAAGATATTTTTCAGAAGAACTAATCCTGACGTTCTTTTGGCCCTTGAATAGCAGGCAAACGGTCTGTACAAAGATCCATTCCTTGGTTCAAGATATTTTTCAGAAGAACTAATCCTGACGTTCTTTTGACCTTGGAGAGTAGGCAAACGGTCTGTACAGAGATCCATTCCCTAATCCAAGATATTCCCAGAAGAGATAATCGTCACGAAGATTTATTTCTACTGGTCTATTCAACAATTCAAATCATGTTGCATAAACGATTCAGAGACGGCCCATACGAAGACCTAGTACTGATATCCAGTATCAACATAAAGACATCATCACATCCTGATACTTTATATGGCATCTCTAAGCCCATCTCCAGTTCTTCCAAGTGGCATCTTCAAGCCCACTCAAGCATATACAATTAATCATCAGCTTTACTTTACGCACCGGCGAGTGCAAGTTTTTGGGCTTTTGTGTTCAATCCCCTTCAACCTTCCAGGTCATGAATGGCACATATACCAATCTAACCCCTCAGGTTTCAGATCCCCTTCAACCTTCCAGGTCACGAATGGCACATATACCAATCTAACCCCTCAGGTTTCAGAAAATTGAACAGGGGCAGCTGTTGCACCCCAAAATTTTCCCTCCACAAGACAATACATGGTGTCCCAAGAGGTTCACAAGGATCACAAAGTTCACAAGACATCTCATGAGGTTCACAAGGTTCACAATTGGTTGACAAGTTTGACAATTCCCTCAGACAATGCATCCTCCTAAGCAATGCTTCTTAAACTAGGGTTTTGGCTTTCATTAGGCTAAATGGACTTCCAAGACTTCAAGTGAGCTTCAAGGCATCCTACACATGTTCAAGAATACCCATGTCAAGTTTCAAGACTTTCCCAAAAGATTTGCTCAGTCAGATGATCAGATAGATTAAAATCAGTCAAAGCAGTTAAAAAGTCAAACTGAGGTCAATTGTAGTCAAACCAAAGTCAAACTTCATGATTTTTTTGCCAACATCAAGTATATGAAGTAAAATTCATCATTTGATCAAGGGTTGATCATGATTCATCAAGGAGATTTAAGATCATCAAGAATCAGGAGTTTCTAAATTAGGGTTTTCACAGGAAAAGTCAATTGAACTTTGACCAGCCATAACTTTCACATGCTTCATCAAAAAATTTCCATCCAAAGCTCATTTTGAAGGAAATTGAATTCTCTACAACTTTGTGTCTCACAAGCCAAGCCCAAAAATGCTTCATTTGGAAGGTATGAGCTAAGACATTATAGGTCCTTTTGAAAGTCAACAAAAAGTCAACAACTTCAAAAGAGCATAACTTGAGAATGGTAAAAGATATGGACATAAGACCAAAGAGGTTGGTTAGAGGACTATTTAAGCTTTCCAAAATGTCCAAGAACACCATAATAGCATTAAAATTGAAGGATTTGTGCCCTTGCAAAGTTGGGAAATTTTGGGAAATTTATGAAGCAAATAAGGCCTTAAAACAAATTTTTGCTAAATGAGCCCACCAAATTACCATCCAAACTTTACAAACTCATCAAGCACGACCCAACCCACTCATTTTCTGATTTTTTATTTTTTATTTCATATTTATTTGAATTTTATTCATTAAAATACAAATTAAATTGAAATAAAATATAAAAATCATATATTTGAAAAGGATTCGGTTTCTAGAAGGTCTTAAAAAACATTTAAGCTTGATTGATACAAAAATAATGGAGATCACACCAATATGACAATGCTAGATCAAGGAAAATCAAGTTTTAATGATCAATCTTTTTCAATCTCAAAAAGTCAAAAAATCCACAAGTTTGTTTAAATTCTTGACCTAATTTTAGTGTGTGGTATATATACAACATAAGACCAAGCTCTAGAGACGGATTGCAGCCTCCATAAACCAAGAACAAGCTTCAAAAATTTCAAAGAAAACTCATAATCAGATTTTTGGTTAGAGGTAGTTTCAACACATTCCAAGCACACTAATCCCTTCTATGATGATCATTGAGCATGTTTGGATCCTTTACATTGCCTGAATCGACCTCATATGCATAAACCGAATTGCTTTAACCTTGGTTTTGATTTTTTTTTATTTTGCTTTTTTATGCGTTTATGTGTAAATTTAACAATTGATTTGTGTCTATCTTGAAGTATATAAGCTTTCTGGACGATTTGCATGGAGTGTTATGGCCTAAATCCCGTGATACCATTGTTAGGGTTTGAGGTTCAAAATTGGGAACTCTTGATTTAGGGACTTTCAAGGACTTTAATGGACATTTTTGAATCCTACTGAATCTGGGCATTGATATTATATACTTATTTTGGATTAATCATGCGTATTATACATTGTATGAAATTCACAGGTTTTGATGCGGAAAAATTCGCAGGAAATATCCTAACTAAATTCGCAGGAAATTGCGCATGGATAGAGGTTGAAGACGACTACGTGGCAGGATGCGATTGGATGAAGCCGAAGACGGAGAAAGTCACGCAACAAAAGGATATGGAGTTGAATTATTTTCACAAGCGTACAGCTTGTCCCAGTGGTCATGCGCGTTGGATATTGAGGTACCTGGGGTGGGTTCGATCCTTGGTTGATCCCTCCACCCCATTTTTTTTTATGTTTGTTTTGTTTGTTTATTTTTTTAAAGTTAATTATTATTATTTTTGTTTGTTTATTTTAAATCAAGTAATATTATAATATGATTATTGATTATATAGATTAGATAATCCACCATTTTTTATAAATAAATCATAATAAAAAATATACTAATTTTTTAATTCCTTAATTTTTATATATAATAATTTATTTATAGTTTGTACATTTGTAAATAAAATTAAATGGGTTATTTGTTTGTTTCTATTTTTCTTTTTTAATAATTCTAAAATTTTTGTGTATAATTTATAAATAATTTAATAATTTAATATTCTCTATTTAATTATATCAATGTATATTTCCCTAAATAATTCCTAAAAAACCCTCTAATTTATTTTCTAAAATTTTAATCCTAGTTTTATTTATTTAAATTAAAATATGTATATTTTATTATCATTTTTTTTTGTAAATAGTCAAATTAATAATGTAAATTAAATTATAAATCCTAATTCTATTTTCTAAAATTTCTAAACACCCTAATCCTGATTTTTTCTTAATTATAAAATTAACCCTAATTTTTATTTAACTTCAATATTAAACATAATTAATTTTTCTAATATATAATTAATAATTAATCTTATTTTGTAAATAATTATTATACTGTCTATTATTATTCTCATCATCTTATTTCCTTTCTAAAAATTCTTAAAAATTGTTTATTTAATTAAAAAATATTATCTTAACTTGTATATATTTTTATATTTGTGCTAACCTTTTCTTCTTATAATTGTTTTATCACTAATCTTTTAGTTATTATTTATTCTATTATATATTCATTATTCAATCGTTTTTATCATAATGTAACTGCAAAAGCCTTGTAATAGCTGTAGGTTTTATTTTCCGTCCTTATTTTATTATTTATAAATGTTTATATTGCTATCACTACAAGAAAACAGCGTAGTAGCGTCGGTCAAAAGCCCTCGCTAAAATGCTTAAAACCGACGCTAATACCTTTTAGCGTCGGCTTAGCGTCGGAGTCGGGGCGGACGTTCTACCATTGGAAGCAAAGCATAATCACGAGCCGGCGCTACATTAGCGTCGGATATAATGAACGCTAGGCCGACGGTACAATACTAAAGCCGACGCTAATGTGCAATATTAAAAACATATTGCGACGGCTTTAGACGACGTAACAATCATCTAGTGGCGGTTCTAAACGACACTAAAACAAATTTTTTTATTTATTAGCGTGGGTCTAGGCCGCCGCTACACATATATTTTTTACATTTTACGACGCTAAAAGCCGTCGCTATACAACATATTCTGTGCTCTAGAGCGTCTCATAAAGCCGCCGCTAATTGTTTTTTTGTTTTTTTTAATTCTTGTTAGCGTGGGTCTAGGCCGCCGCTACCCATATATTTTTTTTACATTTACGACGCTAAAAGCCGTCGCTATACAACATATTCTGTGCTCTAGAGCGTCTCTTAAAGCCGCCGCTAATTGTTTTTTTCGTTTTTTAAAATTCTTGTTAGCGTGGGTGTAAACCGACGCTAAATGTTTTTTTTTTTTAAAAATTGTTTTATTTTATATTCATTCCTGTTGCAAATCAAATCTACCTTTTACAATTTCCTGAACCTGTTTTTTATTTCAAACCATTCATTGATGTATTATCACATCATAATTTCCAACACAAAATAACAAACTTTAAATCCATAATATTTCTACATTAATTAAGATGTCAAACTTACATCAAAATCAAAATATTGACACTATATTAAACTTGTGTCCATCCACTATATTACTACATAAAAGTGTCAATGACCAACACAACACAAACTATAAAATTTGTGAAAATCAACAGTTTGATCCAAGTCCCAAAACAAAGAAAAAGAGCATGCATCTGACACTAACATCAATCACTCATATCTTCTAGATCCAATGAGTGCTCATCAGAGTCATCATCGTAATGCGCATGAGTATTAGGCTGGACACTAGAAGCATGAGCAGTGGAATGACCTGCCTGACTCGACTTCCAAGCAAACATCTCTTTTTGAAATTCTTCAAACTTCCTTTTCAACTCTTCTGTCTCGGCTATAGCTTTATCTGCACGTGCATTAGCTAATGCAGCCTCTTCACGTGCTATGGCAGAGTCAGCTCTAGCCGCCTCAATCGCTTGGTTATCCACCTCTCTATTCTGATTAACAGTCACTTGTGTCAAATAAGACACACCATATCGTACGTTAACCGCCAATCGGGCAGTTCCATAGCAACGGCCACGCGTCTTACCCCCGGCAACTTCTTTCCAAATTTGTAACTTGTCTGACCCATCCACGTTATTATCAGTTTGAGTGGCTTGAGTCAAACGATTCACATAATCTTCCTGTAAAACATAACACACATAACATCACATGCAGTGAGCATAAACAATTCCACTAATTCATAACAGTGAGCATAAACAATTCAAACCAATAATTCATAATAGTCAGAGCATATCTCTAATAAATATTTTAATTTGATGTACTACCTAAAAAGAATCCAACACACTTTCACTTAACAACATACATACTAACATTTTAACAAGATCCACTTAACAGCATACATACTAATAACATACATACATACATTCATTATAACAAGTTCCTAACATTTTAACAAGTTCCACTTAGCAGCATACATACTAATAACAACATAGTAATTTGACTAAATCAATGGAATGAATTAAAATGTCATGGTTATAATCACAAAGGTACTGTCACACAAGCATAACCGTTGTTGTGTTTTTCAACTGTCATATGATTGATAAAATAATGCATGATAAAAGAGTAAAACTCATTAATTGTATAATATGATTGATAAAGTTTTATTATCTTGTATTTTCCGTAAACCAAATAAAACATTAGATTAGCATATATAATAATATGTTTGATTTGGCTCTAAATAACATTAACTAACTAAGAGAGATATTGAAAATATTATTCATTTAAAATATATTATGTCATGTTGATTTTAGAAGAATGAAAAGGAGATCTTAATCTCAATGCTCCAGGATTAATTAGCTTACATGTGTTTTTTCTGCACGACGGTCTACCCACTGCCCATTCTTCTTCTTATGGGTGGCCATGAAGAGCTCGTCAGGATTTGGCGGTCGACCTAATTTCTTCTCCTACAATGCCATGAAACAACAACAATAGTTTATATAATACATTGCTTTTAGGAATATATTTATTTGGTGTGTGGTGTGATCAATCGGATTACAAATAGAATACATACCAATTCTAGAGCAACATCATGATGAGCTCTACGTCCTGTGGTATGGACCGCGCCACCTCTAGTTGATGCTCGATTAGTCTTGTTTTGTTCAGAGAGCTTTTTGAATTCTTCAGTTTTCCACCCGTCAAGTAGATATGCATAATATTTTTCACCCAACCAAGACGGCTTTTTCCCACTCTTCCTAATCTTACCAAATATATCAACTATTCTTTTACCACAAGCTTTATGAAACAAATCTCGCATTTTTCCTTCATCACACGGCTCCCACTGAACAAGATCCTGATTAAAGAAATAGGATTAGTTTTGAATATAATTATAAGTAATCTTAAAGTATTTCGTAAACATCTTAAAGGTAAAAAAAGAAATTACGTCTTACTTTAAACATCTTAAAGTATTCCTCTCTCTCATCTCTTCTACCACGTGCTTTGAGTTTCAGCTCACTGTATCTCATGAAATTTCCACAATAATTATGTATTAAAACTTTTCTAATAGCTGCAGCAACAACATCACTCGGAGCTAACCTGCAATATTAAGAAATTGAAAGATAGTAATAATAAATGAATAATAATTCCAAACATGAATATTAGGAGGAAAAATCATTTTGAATACTAAATTTCTTACCCATTGCCCATAATGCTAATCATTGGCCTTTGTCCACCAGAAAATGCTTGTTCCGCGACCGCCTCTTCCTCCTCATAAACTGTTTGGTCCCTTTCCTCTTCCTCTTCCTCTACTGCTACCGTGGTGTGATGGACAGCTGGACCTTGCAAAACTTGTAGTGTCACTCCAGGGGTAGGAACAAATGTGCATTCATCAAAACTAGGTTGTGATTCGGTTGTCTGAACCGGTGGTGGTGATGCAATAGTATGAGGCGGTGGTGGTTCTACGGTAGTATGAGGCGGTGGTGGTTCTACGGTAGTATGAGGCGGTGGTGGTTCTACGGTAGTATGAGGGGGAAAAGAAAATTTTTCGCGCAACATTAGCGTCGCATATCACCGACGCTATCGTTAAAAAATAAAATAATTTATTAAAACAATAAGAATAGGAGTCAAACGAAACTTGTGGAGGGAAATGAAGAATTTTCGTACCAAGGTTAGCGTCGCACATAGCCGACGCTACTAATAATGACTTGGAAAAAAATAAAACAACTGTATTTACCTGTTAGCGAGGGCTTTCGCTGACGTAATGTCAACACTTTAGTGTCGGAGTCGGGGCCGACGCTAAAAGTTTGCAGCTAAAACGTGTTTTTCTTGTAGTGTATGGTTAGTAAAAATAGGGAGTGATAACATGTTTGCTTTTAAAATTAATTTAGATCTCTAATTATAAGATAAATATATGAACTTATACACGCACACACGTAAGTCGATCTTGGATCGCCATCTCACTTCTTAAGGATATCCCTCATGATGCCTAAACCAAAAGGTCAAGTAAGGTGTCTAAAAGCAAAGTCCCTTCTCCTAAAAATATCATCAAGTCCCTTTACGATTATAAGATCAAGTCCCTTCGAGGTTGCCTTCGTAAATGATCTTGTCCCTTTCGAATAAAAGATGATAAGTCCCTTCGTATTGCTAAGACACCTTACAGTTGCCTAAACACAGATGACCCTTCACATGTCCCTTTCCACATCCAAGGTAATGACTACCTATTCCTTAATAATAGGGATAGTCTTACCATTGAAAGAACATTTAAGAATAGAAAAGATTCAAATTAGGGTAGGTTCCTCTTAAGTACTTGCTCACTCCTTCAAAAACATTTCATAAACACTTCACATTTTCAAACAATTTTCAAAACAAAGTCTTTATATATATCCGTACAAGGATCATTATAAAGTACTTAAGAAATTTTTTTAATCACACACTACACTTCTCAAAACATTTTAAAATGAGCTAAGTAACTAAGAGCCCATGGATAACCATGGATGTAAAGGGTGCTAACACCTTCCCTTTACATAACCTACCCCCCGAACCCAAAAATCTTTTAAGGTATTTCCTGTTCTTTTATGCCCTTTCCTTTGGATAAAATAAAAGTCGGTGGCGACTCTTGCTATCCGCAACATTTAAACTAAAGTCAGTTCTCCCACCGTGTTACACTCGCCGGCTAAGACAGTATATGTTGACTCATACCACTTTGTTGATATCCAAGATGGACCCTATCAAATACATATTTGAGAAACCTGCTCTCTCCAGACGAATAGCGAGATGGCAAATGATTTTGACAGAATATGACATTCAGTACACTACACAGAAAGCAGTAAAATGGAGCTTTGTAGCTGATCATTTGACTCATCAAGCGGTAGATGACTATCAATCTATGAATTTTGAGTTCCCAAACGAGGATATCATGCTTTTGACTAAAGAACCTGGACCGTATGAAGGACCTGAACAGGGATCCTGATGGACTATGGTTTTTGATGAAGCTTCTAATGCACTTGGCAATGGTATTGGTGTTGTGATTATCTCTCATAAGGGTTGTTATATGTCGTTTACTGCTAGACTTTTCTTTGATTGTACCAATAATATGGTTGAATATGAAGCATGTATCATGGGTATCAAAGCTTCCATTTAGATGAAGATCCAATTCTTGAATGTATATGGGGACTCAACCCTAGTAGTTAGTCAGATTAAAGGAGAATGGGACACAAAGCATCCAAATCTCATTCCTTATCGAGAACATGTGTTGACTTTGATCCCATACTTTGAAGAGGTCACTTTCGAACTTATTCCACGAGAAGAGAATCAGTTGGAAGACTCATTAGTTATCATGCCGTCTATGTTCAGAGCCAGTTGGGACCATGAAACCCTTAGAATTACAATTGATGGATTAGATGAGCCGGCATACTGTTATGAGGTTGATAATTAGGGAGTAGAAGAAAAACCTTGGTTCCACGAAGTCAAAAGATATCTCGAAGCTCAGGAGTATCCTGAAGGGGCATCTATCAATGACAAGAAGTTTCTAAGGAGAGTTTCTTCCAAGTTTTTCCTGAATAACGGAATTTTGTACAAGCGCAATCACGATTCGACTTTGCTTCGTTGTGTGGACAAGAAGGAAGCAAGAGAGATTATGGAAGATATGCATGATGGGATCTGTGGTACTCATTCTAGTGGGAATATGATGGCTAAGAAAATTTTAAGAGCAGGTTACTACTGGTCTACCATGGAAACTAATTTCCATCATCACTCCAAAACTTGTCACAAATGCCATATCTATGTTGATCAAATACATGTACCTCCGGTTCCGTTGAATGCTTTAAATGCTCCTTAGCCTTTTGCAATGTGGGGAATTGATATGATTGGAGAAATTAAACCTACCACTTCCAATGGACATCGTTTCATCCTTATTATAATTGATTACTTTACGAAGTGGGTAGAGGCATCCTCGTTTTCTTCTGTTACCAAGAATGTCGTGGCTCGATTCATCAAGAATAATCTGATATATAGATATGGCATCCCTGAAAGGATTATCACAAACAATGGTACTAATATGAACAACACTATGATCACTGAACTCTGCACACAGTTCAAGATTAAGCATCACAATTCTTCTCCATATCGACCAAAAATGAATGGTGCAATGGAAGTCACAAACAAGAATATTAAGAAGATCGTGCAAAATATGACGATAACATGCAAAGACTGGCATGAGATGTTACCATTTGTTCTCCATGGTTATCGCACCATAATAAGTACCGCAACTGGGGCAACCCCATTTTCTCTCATCTATGGTATGAAGGTTGTTTTACCTATTGAAGTGCAAATTCCTTCCTTAAGGATTATGAAAGATGCAGGATTAGATGAAGATGAATGGATCCAGACTCGACTTGACCAAATAAATTTGATTAAGGAAAAGAGGCTCGCGGCTGTTTGCCATGGTCATATGTATCAGAAGCACATGATCAAAGCTTTTAATAAGAAGGTCAAGCATCAGGCATATCAGGTTGACGATTTGGTAATAAAGCGTATAATATTACCACAAGGGGATCCCAAGGGAAAATGGACTCCTACACATAAAGGACTATTTGTAATCAAAAGAGTATTTTCTGGAGGCACTATGATACTTACCACCATGGATGGTGAAGATTTCCCGCACCCTGTAAACGCAGACATAGTCAAAAAATACTACGCATAAAAAGAGACTCGCTAAGTTGACTGGCCTAGACAAAAATAAGGGCATCCCGGCGAACCAAAAGGGTTCGGGAAAAAATCAGGGATATATATATATATATATATATATATATATATATATATATATATATATATATATATATATATATATATATATATATATATATATATATATATATATATATATATATATATATATATATATACACCCGGCAAGTCGAAAACCTGAAAAGGTGGTTTGGACAAAAAAGGGTATCTCGGTGGACTGAAAACCTAAAAAGGCAGTCCAGGCAAAAGTTAGGGATTAAAGCGTATAACTATGTCTCGTTGGATCACCTATTTAATTCCAACTAGTTGTGTTACCAATATCAAGTTCAAACGGCACAAATCAATTCAATCATTTCTCTTCTAAACGCAATGGATGAGATGCTTGAAGAGATAATGACAATAGCAGAGTTGAAACCTGATGGGATCATTTACACATAGCTGTTTTCTTTGTTTCATCACTTTGTGCCCTTTTCAATTTTACAAAAATTTCCTCTTACTAGGATTTATGTCTCCTTGTACAAGATTTCCTATATGTAGGTCACCTTCAAGATCAATACAATTATATTTCAAACTCAGCTTTACTTTTCTCATTTTTTTAATTACGCATAAACGTCTGTTGTTTACTTTGAATGAATATATGCTTTTGAATATGATTGATGTTTACCAAAATGCATAAAATTACAATAATAGTATTTACTAAGGACTCTTGGAGGTTGGAATCCCCAGCAAGGCTTAGGTCTGACAAATCTCCACAGATCCATTCCCACAGAGTAATCTCTACAGGTTTGTTCTAGAAAAAGTATTTCAAGTAGTCTCTTCCTCGAAAAAGTTTGTACTTCCAACCCTACAAAGTCCCAGGAAGGATTCTCTCAATCCTGATATCCCTAGAAGAGTTGACACTTGGCCAGATAAGTCTCTCAGAAGAATGTTCATCTCTTTTATCCCCAGTCAGGGTATTTAGGAACTTAATCCTTCAATAAAAAGCACGAAGAACAATTAACTCTCCTCGAATGCCTTCATTTCCAAACAGAAGTCGAAAGATCCCAAGTACAATATTTTGAAACAAGACGGAAATGATGTCTTCATATTCCTCAACAGCAAATCGGGATTTATTTTCCCCAGTCAACAATAGCTATATGAAGCCATTAATATGTGCCTACTATATAATTCATCCATACATCATCTACCGCATATCATAGTATATGCATGAAACATACATATAATATTATCATTCGCATTAAGAGCGTCATGCAATGCATTACATGCATCATGACACTACATAGAACTAACCTCGTTCTTTCAGGTTAATTCCCCAGCAGACAAACATCATCAACAACTTATTATCTTTCAAATGACATCTCGGGCTGCTTTATCCTCCGGGATCACATAAAACAATATCTTGGACTTCTTTATCCCCTAGGATTACATATGTCAACGTCTCAGACTACTTTATCCTCCAAGGCTCTATCAACGTCTTGGACTGCTTTATCCTCCAGGACTACATCAAGTATCTTGGGCTGCTATAAACCCCCAAAATTATGCTTACCAATATCTTGGGCTGCTATAAACCCCCATGATTACATCTATCTCCATCTTGGGCTGGTAGAAACCCCTAGGATTACATCTACCAATATCTTGGGCTGCTAGAAACCCTAAGGATTACCTCTATCAATATCTTGGGCTGCTAGAAACCCCTAGGATTACCTCTATCAATATCTTGGGCTGCTGGAAATCCCCAAGATTACCTTTATCTCTATCTTAGGCTGCTATAAACCCCCTAGATATCCATTATTACGGATGGCATCTTTAAGCCCACTCCGACAACCTTCAATCAGCTCAACAGATGGAATCTTTAAGCCCGTCCAAGCAATACAGTCAACCAACAGTGCAAATTTCTGGGTAGTTATATGTTTAATCCTCTTCCACCTTCAGAACATGATTGGCACGCATACCAATCTAACTCCTCAGGTCTAAGAAGATTGAACATGGGCAGTTGTTGTACCCCAAAATTTGCCCTTTGATTTTTAATTCTAACCGAATTTTTTTTGCATTCATTTGGATCATCTTCATAGCATAACATGTATTTCGTCTTAATATTAGCTGGAATAATTTCTCGAAATTTACAGACAGACTTGTCAAATTAATATTCAATTGTGCCGAAAATCAGTAAACGGAAAATGTCAAAGTTAAAATTTGCAAATGTTAGTAATATTAATCTACGGTTTATGTGGTTTAATCTAACATGCTAAAGGTATTTTTACGACTATTTTTGGTCATATGTTGATCAGTATGAGCAGTTTAAACGGTCATAATTTTTATTTCAAAATCCGATCAAACGTTGTATTTTTCCGAGTCGTTTATTTCGCGCTGATTATTTTGATGTATTCATTTTATTTTTTCGAGCATTTTGGCGTCCGACTTTTACTTTTTTGGGTCCGTTTATTTTTACATTGGGTTTAGAATAAATAAATGAGATTATTAATTTTTATTTTAATTTTAACTATTTTAATTATTAAACTTTATTTAAATTAATATTTTATTGGATTTCAAAATAAGCATTAAGGATCATTATCATTAATCCTAATTTGATCCTATATATATTGGTGCTGCTGATAGGGTAAAAAAGAAAAGACCGAAAAAAAACGAGAGTAGGAAGGCGCAGGTGAGAGAGACGAATCATCCACTTTTTTTTTCCAGTTTGCGAACAATAAGTTTGCTTTTTCTTACCGTAAGTCTTATACTAACTGGACTTGCATGTCACTTATATACACATATATAATTTCCTGATTTCTACTGATCCATCTACATATATGCATCATAATCTTGGTTTGGTTAATATAAATATACTTGACATATCTTGTTAATATCACATGTTTTTTCTTATATAAGTATCACATATAGTCTTGTTAATATAAAATATATATAATATAACTATCACATATATTCTTGTTACTATAAAATATATACAATATAAAGTTGATATATATATATATATATATATATATATATATATATATATATATATATATATATATATATATATATATATATATATATATATATATATATATATATATATATATATATATATATATATATATATATATATATATAATACATACAACTATTTCATTAAATAATTTTTTTTTTTATGATTCGATTATATTGTTTGGATCGGATCGTGTCAATACGTTGTTTGCACGTTTATATGTATGAGGCGTGACATTTGTGTTGATCCGATCCAGTTGCGATGATCGCAATTCATGCGTTAGCAACATCATTGTTTTTTTTTCTAAAATTTCTTTTGCTTTTTTTTTCTTTTAATAAATTTAGATCCATGTGATTTTTGATCTATATTGCGATGATCACGATAAGTGTGGCAAACTATTGGTGGATCGTATTGGTTCAGATGCGGTTTTTTTAATTGATTTATTGTTGTATTTCGATTTTACATGCGTCTGACGGTTTAGCACGGTGACAATTCACCTTTAGCGCTTACTGATTCGTGTTTCGATTTACACTTTTTTTTTATTTATTTAATTTCATCATGCTATTGTTTTTTATTCTATTTGTGATGATCATTTACCCGGTAGCAATTTGTCCGTTATTTTAATTGGTGTTAATTTTTCAACGATCTAACATCGTTATGTCTATTATTGTAATTGTATTTTTATTTCTTATTTATTTATGATTTAGGTAGAAACTAATTAACTAAAATAAATAAATAATAATATTTTCTTTTTGTTGTAGTTTATTTTCTTAGAATAAATGTATAGGTATAAATAAACCTGTAATTTATTTTCCGCATTTTAATTTTTGCACTCCCCCCAGTTTAAATCATGTACCCCTCCCCATGATCTAATAGCTTAGGATTTATTTTTCGCTTTTAATTCTGCAAAACAATTAACTACGTGGTTAGTAACAATAGGGTGTGAAAAGAATGTATGTGAATAAAAATGGACTTAGCTCACTAATTCAAAGAAAATACCAGAATACAACACACTCTTCATACCTACACCTTTAAGGTAGCCTCTCTTGTTGCCTTATGAATAATGGTCATGTACCTCGAACGTAGGGGTATCTTAGCAAAAGACGCTTACGAGTAAATCATCATAGTTTCCTACGAAAAAGATCATAGTCCCTCGATGACCCTTCGAGTTGCCTTCGAATAAATGATATTCTCCCTACGAAAAAAATCATAGTCTCTCAATGACCCTTCGAGTTGCCTTCGAATAAATGATCTTGTCACTACGAAAATGATGATAGTCCCTTCGAATTGCTAAGGTATCCTTACATGCTTCCATCTATGACCATTCGATGACCCTACCCTTATCCCTTCAAATCCAAGGATAAGACTACTTACTAACTGATAGTAAGGACAGTTTTATCCCTAAGGAAACGAAAATGACAAGAAAAAACTTACAACTTAGGATAAGTAATTCTTAAATGCTTGCTCACAACTTTCAAAACAAATGATTTTCACACCCTACACTCTTATTCAAAATACTTTCAAACAAGTAAACACTTTGTATACATTCATACGAGAATCATTACAAAGTTAAATCTTTACGAAATATTTTAATCACACACTACACTTTTTTCAAAAAAAAAACAAGTAAAAAAGTGAGCTAAGCATTTAAGAGCTCATGGATAACCATGGATACAAAGGGTGCTAACACTTTCCCTTTGTATAAATTACCCCCCGAACTCAAAATCTTTTAAAAAGGTCTTTCCTGTTCTTTTATGCCTTTCCTAATTGGATGAAATAAAAGTCGGTGGCGACTCTTGCTTACCGCAACATATTTTGCGACATAAACTAAAAGTCAGTTCTCCCACCGTGTTACAAATAGGAATCAAAGGTGATAAACCTGAAAGAAGAAAGGATTTAGTCTTTGCTTCTAATAAAGAGAAAGGAAACCAGCAGACTAAGGAAAGGATACCTAAAGTTGTTGGGCTTATTGGAAAACAGTTCAATCAATTGACAAAAACCTGACGTCCTAGACATGAGGTTCAAAATAAGTCTTACAACATCAACGAACGACAGAACTTTAGGAGAAAAATAAGAATAGTCAAGGCAAAGTAATTAAATGCTTTGAATGTGGAGGACTTGGACATGTGAAGTCTGGATGCCCCACCTTTCTCAGAAGAGAGAGAAAAGGTCTAGTCGCGTCCCAGTCAAAGGAGAAAGTGAAGGAGAATCAACTAAGGAAGTATCTACCTTTACTGAAGTCTATCATCTTGAAGGAGTACCTGATGTTGAAAACGTAGCCTTTGATGATCTGGTCAAACTATACAAAGAGTTAAAACTCAGGGATGAGATTAATTCAAATAGGAATCGAACAACATAATCTGATCAATAAGCTCTCCTCTAAAGGACTTAAGCATGCTCACATAATTTCTGATCTTGAAGAGGAAGTGTATGTAATCAAATCAAGGCTTGCATCCATGACAAAATCCATTTGAATGTTCAACAATAGATTTGGAGCACTGGATAATATTATGGACGATATCAATCAAGATACATCAAATAACACTAAAGAGCTCAGAATGAATCAGAACATGTGAAACCAGATGCCTTAACATCCTAAAAGATATCAAAGAAGGAAGATGAAATCAAAAGACAAGAAATCAGGATGAAGGTGTAATCATTGTTGCAAATTGGGACACCTAAGACCCTATTTCTGCGAGCTACACGATTATCCTGAATCTCGTCCTCAGACTAGTAGAAAACAAGGTAGAAGAAGACCCAAGGAAGAATGGGCACAGAAAAACATCTATGTTTCTCTCATTGCTCACACTTCTTTAAGGTCTATTGCTAAAGAAGAATGGTACTTTGATAGTGGATGCTCCAGACACATGACGGGGGTGAGAAAGTTTCTAACTGATGTTAAATCCCGATCATCTAACTTTGTCACCTTTGGAGATGGATCAAAAGGATAAATAAAAGGTATTGGGAGGCTTGAATTTTCTACCCTTCCTAGTCTGGATAATTTGCTTTTGGTTCAACGTTTAACTGCCAACTTAATAAGCATAAGTCATTTATGTGACTAGGGCCTCAAGGTCAATTTCTCTAAGGAATAATGCCTAGTTACTAATGATGAAAATGAAATTATTATGAGAGGAATAAGGTACAAGGACAACTGTTATTTGTGGTCTCCTCAAGAATCAATCTCCTCATGCCTCATGACAAGGGAGGATGAAACTCGTCTATGGAACCAAAGGTTCGGGCACCTGCATCTCAAGGGGATGAATAAAACTTGTCTAATAGTTATATTAGAGGTGTTCCCAACCTAAATATTGATGAAGGAAGAATTTTTGGAGAATGTCATATTGGAAAACAAACTAGATCATCTCACAAAAAGCCCCAACATCTCACCACAACAAAAACTCTAGATTTCCTGCGCACGGATTTGATGGGACTTATGCTGGTTGAAAGTTTAGGAGGAAAGAGATATACATATGTGGTTGTGGATGATTTCTCAAGGTTTACTTGGGTAAACTTCATCAAAGAAAAGTCCAAAGTTTTTGAAGTGTTCAGATATCTGTGTCAGAAAGTTCAAAGAGAAAAAGAGTGCAACATTATCAGAATTAGAAGCGATCATGGGAAGGAACTATGTTCCTATGAAGGAAAAAGTCATGATTTCTCCTCCCCTATCACACCATAACAAAATGGAGTTGTTGTGAGAAAGTACAATACTATATAAGAGTGTGCAAGAGTCATGATGCATGTCAAAATCTTCCTAACTACTTTTGGGCAGAAGCTATGAACACTGCTTACTATATTCTCAATCGAGTGACCATCACATCAGGTACCACTACTACCCGTTACAAACTTTGGAAAGGGAGAAAACATATAGTCAAGTACGTTCATGTCTTTGGAAACATATGTTATATTCTGAAAAAGAAGAAAAATGGATCCTAAGAGTGAATAGGGAATCTTTCTTGGATACTCAACAAACATCAAAGCATACAGAGTCTTTAAAGAAACAAGGTCATCATGTGATAACGAGAAATCTTATTTATTATTTAGCACATTTCTAGTCAATTCTCAATGCATTTTGATATAATTAACTCCCTTTCTCGAGTTTTCGCATTTGTTACAGGTATAATGTTTGTCAAGTCAAATATGTGCAAAGTGAAGATATGAAGCAAGTGGACATGAGACAAATCAAAGAACAAAGCATAAAACATAATTCTGCATATTTTGTTGCAGTGACGGTCGTCACATAACTCTTACGATCGTCATGCACCTTTCAGCGTGTGACGACCGTCACGCACACCTTACGATCGTCACACGCCCAAAATAAGAGGAAACGCTCGTAACCAACACCCGATGCTCGTGGCTATATTTTAGATGGTTTTATGCATAACGTAGGTAGTGAAACAGAAATAGAAGGAGGAGTCATCCCACTTTCCTATTTTTCCTCACACGTTCAACTTCTCAACCGCCCACTACTCCCACTTTCTCCACCACTCATTATGCTACATGAAAGTTACAGAAGGAAGACTACCTCTATAAATAGGAGTCTTCGTAGCTTTTCAAGGCATCCAAGATTTTGGGCGTGAAAGCATTGCTCACTTTGTTCTTAGTTTTTAGGCAAAAATTACCATTGTAAAAGGGGTAGTTTCTTACACTGAGGAACTACTCCACCATTAGTGTTTAGGCCATAAATCTATGTAACTGCTTGGATCAATTTATTGAAGTTATTTCCAGTTTTGTCTAATTAAAGTCTCGTCTATTTTCTCGTATTACAGGTTCTTTATTTTATCGCTTTATTACTATTATTGTTATTGTGTCCCTTAATTGTTAAAGTATGTTGTTCTTAACTACAATATTTATGTTTATGTCGTTTCCATTTAATTATATGTCTTGCTAATTAGTTTAGAGTCCAACGTATGAGGACCTTCGTTACCGACAGGACTCGGTAAAAAATAATAGGTGCGAATTAATAACTACAATTCTTTTTTGGTTATAATTTCTATGTGTAATTTAATTAGCATTGTCGTGAGAGTGGGATGTTAGTTAACATTGCTTTGTCATGAGAGTGAGAGGTATATAAAGGTTTAAGCCGAGATCCGCGAGAGCATGAGGAGCGAACCAGATATTAGAAATTAGGCAACTTATCTAAATACAGCGAGAGCGCTTTAGAGACGTTTAGGATATTATTATCTCTCACAGAGTGTTTCCTAGTTACCGGGCAAGCGAGAGCAAAATCTTGGGATTAGGATGTATGATTTTAGTTAAGACCGCGAGAGCGTGAGACAAGGTTTTTAAGTTGGTATATTCTACGGAATAAGAGTATAGTCGTAATTAGCACCTCATTCTACGAGTCCCTTAGGAGCGCGGAAACCATATCTCGGCCTCGTTCTTTTATTATATTTTCTAAGTTCTATTTTAGTTTTAGATCTAGTTTTCCTTTAATCAAATATCATTAGCCTTAGCTTTAGAAAGTGACGATAGATATCGATAGGTTGATATTGGTCTCTGTGGTTCGACAATATTTTATATTACTTCGATAAATCCATGCGCTTGCGGATGCATCATCATGGAAACTATAAATGTTGTTGTTGATGACTCTCTTACAGAAAATGATGTCTATAAAAATGTTGGTACATTCCTACCTATGAGTAATGCTCCTGAGGAAGATAGAAGTATAGGTAACAACTTTAAACCTGATAATGATCCTGAAACAATTCCGGAATCAGAATTCGAACCTGTAGAGACTGATCCAACCGACAAAGGACCTTCAATCAGAATTCAAAAGGACCATCCTAAGGAGCTGATAATAAGTGATCCAAGTGAAGGATTAAAGACTAGATCAAGAGATATCATCTCAAATGCCTGATTTGTCTCAAAGTTTGAACCCAAAAATGTCAAAGAATCCTTGACAGGTTAATTATGGATTAATGATATGCAAGAAGAGTTAGAGTAATTCAGGAGGAATGAAGTATGGGATTTAGTTGCAAGACCAGATGTAGCTAATATTATTGGAACTAAATGGGTTTACAAAAACAAGTTTGATGAACAAGGAGTCATCACTAGAAACAAAGCCAGGCTTGTAGCTCGAGGGTACACTCATATAGAAGGTGTTGACTTTGATCAAATATTTGCTCCAGTTGCTAGACTTGAGTCGATTAGATTATTGTTGGGAGTGGCATGTTTGTTGAAGTTCAAACTATACCAAATGGACGTCAAAAGTGTCTTTCTTAATGGGTACTTCAATGAAAAAGTATATGTTGAACAACCAAAGGGATTTGTTGATCCTGACTTTCTCAACCATGTGTACACATTGAAGAAAGCCTTATATGGTATGAAGCAGTCTCCTAGAGCTTAGTATGACAAACTAATTGATTTTCTTGTTACAAATGGATATTGAAAGGGAGGAATACATAAAACTCTTTTTATCAAAGAAAGAGAAGTAAAACTAATGATAACTCAAATCTATGTGGACGATATTGTGTTTGGAGGAATGTTAGAAGATATGGTACAACATTTTGTATCACAAATGCAATCAAAATTTGAAATGAGTTTAGTAAGTGAGTTAAACTTCTTTCTTGGACTCCAAGTCAAGCAGATAGACGACTCTATTTTTCTTAGTAAAGGAAAATATGCCAAGATTATAGTCAAGAAATTTGGTCTGGACAATGTTGCCCACAAAAGAACTCATGCTCCAACGCATCTCAAATTTTCCAAAGATGACTAGGGAATAAGTGTCAACCAAATTTTCTACAGAAACATGATAGGGAGTCTGCTCTATCTCACAGCCAGTAGACCCGAAATCACATTTAATGTTGGAGTATGTGCTCGATATCAAGTTGAACCCAAAGTAAGTCACGTTAATTGATAACGAGAAAAAGTATCGTTTTATTACTATGTTTCAATGTCGTTTTATCACACATTTATCGTTTTAACACCCGATTCTTCGAGTTTTCTTTGTCATTTTGCAGGTATATCAATTATAGAGCTAAATCATAAGCCATAAGTGAAATGAGCAAAAACAACCATGAAAAGAAGAAGAAGAGAGGAATTCTGCATAATCTGCATAATTTGCAATTGTCACGACCGTCACCATGGAGTCACGACCGTGACACGCTAAAAGGAGCAGTCACGGTCGTCACCAATCCCTCACGACCGTGACGCGCTAAATACAAGGATAACGAACGTGACACCCTTGTCACGAACGTGACAAGGGGAAAATAGGTTTACTTGGTGAGAATTGGTCATGAACGTGCTACGTGAAGTCATAACTTTTCCTATTCTTCCGCAGACCCAGTAACTAAACTTTTCCCTGGATTCTCTCAGCAACTACGAAGCCCACGCATTATTCCAACTGCCAAGCCCAAATTATGTTTCCTATAAATAACTTTATTTTCAAAGTAGAAAGTACAGAGTTTTGATTTTAATTTTTCTTGCGGAAGCTCTGCCGTATTTCCATTGCACCCTATTTCATTTATTTTTCCAGCAATTGTTCTGTTCTTGTTTTATTTTCTATATCCCAACCAAATCAAATAACAATTTCCAACATTAGGAAATTGTTATTATTTAATTTCTTTCAAAGCCTTCAGCATTTCGTTTTGTAATTTTATTTTCGATTCCGGTCCGCACTCCGAGCTTGCCAGATTGTGGAAGAAGGAGTTTGACATTATATTTGTTATTCAGGTTTTTAATTAATTCACATTTATATTAATGTTAAGAATTTATTTTATTTACTATTGTATAATGCCTATTTTAATTTGTACTCCTCTGTTTCTGCATCTGTCTAGTACAACAAGTATGAGTAGCTAAACACTTTAGGGCGGTATGTAATTAAAATACACTAAATCGGTAAAATCAATTCTAGGCTTAAAACAATTAAGAACTTAAAATTATGGTTGTGACTTTTTATTATAAAATTAATTTTTTTGTTACGAGAGTAAGGAAAGTGTAATAGGTTAGGTCGAGACCACGAGAGTGTGAGATTTTAACCAGATAGCTAAAGTTAGGCATTTAATTTAAACACAGCGAGAGCGCTTTAAAATGAATTAGACTTATTAAGTTTCCAAAAATTATTTCTAAACACTTATGGGCTAGCGAGAGCAGGCATAGGGCTTTAGGAGTAAGATCTGAGATAAGACCACGAAAGTGTGAGTTAAAGATATTTAAACTGATAACTTCTACAAAATAGATTAAGTGAACCATCCTTATAAGCCTAGGTTAGATTGACCCGCCTAAGTTAACATAATTACATACCGACCGCCTTATTATTATTTTATTAAACTAAAATTTAATTCCCGTCTTTAATTCTTAAAAACAACCAAAAAATCGTGACAACCATTCACCTTAGCTAAACTAGTAAACCCTCTAGCACTAAGTAATCATAAAGTCCCTGTGGGATCGATAATCTTAAATATTACTTCGATAGGCTGTGCACTTGCAGTTAAGATACCGCTAGACACATATTAGATTTCGTCTTTAGCCCATCATTAATCAAGTCAAACGAATCTTCAAATATGTGAATGGAACCATAAACTATGGTATCATATACTCTTATAGCTCAGACCTCAAACTAATGGGATATTATGATGTTGATTGGGCCGATAGTGATGATGACAGAAAGAGTACATCTGGAGGTTATTTTTTCTTGGGGAACAACCTAATTTCCTGGTTTAGCAAAAAGCATAATTGTGTGTCTCTATCCACTGCAGAAGCAGAATACATTACGACAGGAAGTAGTTGCTCTAGCTAATGTGCATGAAGCAAATGTTGTCAGAGTATAATGTTCCACAAGATGTTATGACTCTATACTGTGACAACTTGAGTGCTATTAATATCTCCAGAAATCCTATTTAACATAGCAGGACAAAACACATAGACACGGGGCATCACTTCATTAGAAATCTGGTTGAAGACAAAGTGATAACTCTAGAGCATGGCAACACTAAAAATCAGCTAGCAGACATTTTACCAAAGCGTTGGATGTCAAGCAGTTTGAAGTCCTAAGAAGCAGATTAGGAATCTTTCTATCAGAAGACATATATCAATTACCTATTTATAGGATCAAGTCAACAAAACAACTACTTGGAATCTGTCTGATACCTATACTACAAAATAAGAAGATTGATGTACTTCTACAATGTGAGGTTATAGATCACTTGGTAAGGCTCGTGCTCAGAAGAATGGAGCTGATAATCCAAAAGTTGTACCATCAAGAGAATAGAATCACCCTCGTAAAGAATAAATCTAATTTCCATGTGTGGTATATTATTGAGGGGGAGTTGTATGTATATAACAACTTCATGGTATGGTTTCAAAATGTCAGAGATGATGCTCTGACATACTACACTGCATAAGTGTTCTTTGTTTTAACCAGAAGGTTCTGGTCATGATAGTCACACCCTTTGTCAATTTTGGTTTAAAAGGGGGAGCGATAGTTTCATGAAGAGAAGTTCATGAGGTGTTCTGTTGTTAATCTCTGAAGGAGAGTTATGGTGTTGTTGAGGTTGTTTTAGTCAAAAAAATTCAAAGATGATTAGGGAATAAGTGTCAACCAAAGTTTCTACAGAAACATGATAGGGAGTCTGCTCTATCTCACAGCCAGTAGACCCGAAATCACATTTGTTGTTGGAGTATGTGCTCGATATCAAGTTGAACCTAAAGAAAGTCACGTTAATCAAGTCAAGAGAATCTTCAAATATGTGAATGGAATCATAAAATATGGTATCCTATACTCTTATAGCTCAGACCTCAAACTAATGGGATATTATGATGTTAATTGGGCCAATAGTGATGATGACAAAAAGAGTACATCTGGAGGCTGTTTTTTCTTGGGGAACAACCTGATTTACTGGTTTAGCAAAAAGAAGAATTGTGTGTCTCTATCCACTGAAGAAGAAGAATACATTGTGGCAGGAAGCAGATGCTCTAGCTAATATGCATGAAGCAAATGTTGTCAGAGTATAATGTTCCACAAGATGCCATGACTTTATACTGTGACAACTTGAATGCTATTAATATCTAAAGAAATCCTATTCAACATAGAAGGACAAAACACATAGACATTGGGCATCACTTCATTAGAAATATGGTTGAAGACAAAGTGATAACTTTGGAGCATGTCAACACTAAAAATCAGCTAGCAGACATTTTTACCAAAGCGTTGGACGTCAAGCAGTTTGAAGTCCTAAGAAGCAGATTGGGAATCTTCCTATAAGATATCCTATATCAATTACCTGTGTATAGGATCAAGTCGACAAAACAAGTGCTTGGAATCTGTCTGATACCTATACTACAAAACAAGAAGATTGATGTACTTCTACAATGTGAGGCTATAGATCACTTGGGAAGGCTCGTGCTTAGAAGAATGGAGTTGATAATCCAAAATTTGTACCATCAAGAGAATAAAATCACCCTCGTAAAGAATAAATCTAATTTCCATGTGTGGTATATTATTAAGGGGGAGTTGTATGTCTATAACAACTTTATGGTATGGTTTTAAAATGTCAGAGATGCTGCTCTGACATGCTACACTGCATACGTGTTCTTTGTTTTGACCAGAAGGTTATGGTCATGGCAGTCACACCCTTTGTCAATTTTGGTTAAAAAGGGGGAGAGATAGTTTCATGAAGAGAAGTTCATGAGGTGTTCCGCTGTTAATCTATGAAGGAAAGTTATGGTGTTGCTGAGGTTCTTTTAGTAAAAAAAAATCCAAAGAGGGGGTTGTTAATTCTACCCAGTTGAGCTTGATAGTAATTTTGGTAAAATAACCTATGTTGATCATGTTTGACAAAGTCTCGTAACATACTAAAGATGAGGTTCTGTTTTGAGGAAAACAAGTTTTTGGAAGATGTTATGATCGCAACCCGCGGAAAGTGTTGTCACGATATCCTTGGTTCACGAGTTAATACATATTGATGCATTCTTAATTCGAGTCGAAGTCTTTAGCCCATATTTATTGATTATGTGTAGTTATTTCTATTTTTATTCTTTTAAGAGTTTTCTTGAGGACAAGAAAAGGTTTAAGTGTGAGAGAATTTGATAACACTGAAATGCACTGATTATTTAGCTCGGATTGCACATGTTTATCATAGTTTATTTGTTATTTTCCAGTGTTATGCTTATTTTTTATGTATTTTCAGTGATATTGCCTTATTAGAGCCTCCAACAAATAAATGAAGAAAAAGGAGCAAGAAAGGAGTTTTTCAGGTGAAATTACACACATGACGTCCCCCATGGCGTTGGCCAAGGTTTGAGCCATGAGGTGTAGGCCTCCACCTACGACCCAACGGTAAAAAATCCACGTTCTCCATAATTTACATAAATGGCAGACGCCATGTCCCCCTAGGCGGGAACCATCTTCACAAAATGCACTTTGGTCAAAGGCGATTGGAGAAGAGGCCCGTGACTTGAGATATTACCTCCACACGATTTCTGAACATTTTATTCAACTTCCTAGCTCATTTCCTCTATAAATAACACTTTAGTTTCACATTTTTCACCATCCAATCTTAGTTTTCAACATAGGCATACACTTAGTGATTTCAAGTGATAATTTGTCGCCTTGGGGGGTTATCACAACATTGTTGTAATTGGGCTAGAGTATTGTAGCATTAGAAGATTTATTTCAATGTATCAAGATTCAAGTCTCTGATTTTGAAGCATGATATTATTTAATTTGCGTTATTATTATTATTATTATTATTATTATTTTCATTTCCTTTATATTCTTTATTGTCCCGCAATCGCTTTATATTCCTTTATTTTCCGCATTGCTTTTACGATTCGTTTACTTTATCACATGATTTATTTATCGTTTTACTTTTAAAGATTTTTTTTTCAAACTGAACCAAAGCGTGACACTTTTGTTCTTGCATTTGAAAATTAATTGCACACTTTACACATTTCTATTTCCTAAATATATTACTTTACAAATCAATTTTACGTTATGTTTTCCATAGCCATGTCCATCTAAATTCATTGTGTTGAGATGTGAGTATCGTCGTTTCGATGGTATTCCATATGTTGAGTTTATAGAAATGCTTTAGGGATTGGTTTTGATTTTAATATAACTTTTTTGAACTTAAATGGATCGGCCATTCGGTAAACGAGGCCATGTTTCTATTTACGTAATAATCGTGACTATGTCGGGTAATATCGAAAGTCGTCTGACACTTTTGATAAGAGTTAATTAGTTTTTAATTGGTAAAAATAGTGAAAGCGCTTTATTAAATAATTAGGGAAGTTTTATATTATTAGAAGGTGATTTTAAACTACTTTTGGACGTGTTTATTGATTTAGGATCCTGTTGGTCAAGCATATGCCGAAAACCCTTTGGTATTAAACATTTCCAATCAAAAGCACTTTTTAACCAAGTCTTAAAGGTAATTACATAAAAAAGAACTTTCAAACCATAACTCTAGATGTGATCGGTGATGCATGAGCGGCCGATATATATTAATGTTTAGGTCTGGTTCCGATTACGCTAACGTGACGGTTCCTTTTTAATTGACTTTTATTTCAAAGAAGAAAATATTGCCCCGCAAGTGTTACTACTTAGACAATAGGAGTACTATTTGATCGTCGTTATTCACATTTCAATATTGTTTTCTCTTAATCAATTCTTAAATTTTTATTTTGTGTGCACTTCCTACTCTGTTTCATTAGCCTAAGATAAACATTATAGCAATAGTAACCGATAGATTGACATTAGTCTATGTGCGAACAATAATATTTAGTATTACTTCGATAACTCTGTATACTTACAGATAAAACCACATCGGGGACTTAATGTCTCCTCGGGCGAGATTATTTCCAATAAATCACGCTAAGAGGCGCGACATATATCAAACCACGTAGGCTTGATTTCTAGTCTTGCTAGAGGGCTCGATGGAAGTCCCACCAAAAAGGTTAACGCGCCTTGCTTGAGTTCATGATTCAAATCAGGAAGCTCATTGATTCAAATCAGACAACAAGAGTTGAAAACCATTCATGACAAAGTGGAAAAGATCAACAATGAACAAAGTTAAAATTTTCTTTATTTTTTATATAGAATCATTCATGTTATATATCACTTAAAAGCTCAAAAAATATCATTCAAATTTAAGCTAAAATGTTTTCAAAGTTAACGCATTAAAACCCTTGGAAGTCTTGCCTTAATAATCTATTTTTATCGTAATATTAACTTTTGATGTAGTATAGTATATATTATATCAAAATTATTATTTATTAATATATTTAGAATATTAATAAAATGTATAATTTGTAATTTGGATATCTAAAATATCGATCCAAATTAAACTCTGAAATTGAATTGGATGAATCAAGTTTTTTTAACCAAACATTTAAAACTAAATCAAACCACGAATAAATTTATCTTTGAATCAGATGATATTTTTCTTCAAAATCGATCTAAATCGAATCACAAATACCCCTAATCATTGGGCTTTGGCGTACACAAAACAAAGGTATTTAGAGAGATTAATGATGTAAATTATAAGAAACCCGTAGAACCATTTCTATTGAAACCTTTTCATTCCTTATCAAATTCACCCAAAGGTAATCAAATGCACCATTTTCTATTAAAGTCATCAGAAAAATTAACTTCATTATGTTCTTCAATCTTCAAGGACACAATAAAAAATATTATGGTCATAAATCGGCGACCACAAATAATTGTTTGGCCTGGACGCAAAATCAACTTTTAGGTTTTGGAAATATATAGATGAAATTAAATATGCATCGTTTGTTCAAGGCTTGGATCTGGGGGAGGTGAATAAATTGTGAAAATATTGGCAAAGCAGTTTTGACTAGTGATGAAAGATTAAAATGAGAAGAAAATGAGTATTGGAGTGGTGTGGTGTGAATTTGCAAATTAGAAAAGAAAAAGAAATAGTAGATTGAAATGAGAAAAGAGGTGTATGTACAAATAGAAAACAATTTGTTTCAAGAGGTTAAAGGAGATGTATTTACAGTGTAAAAAACATTTATATCGTCATTCAATAGAAATATTTGGGATGTAATATAAATTTTTAAAAATTTACAGTTTGATTTGAAGGAATTCATGATCGTGATTGATTGACAGTGTAAAATTTTGTTACACTTTCAATGCATCACCTATTTTCTCTTGTTGAAGTTAAAGGAGATGACGGATATTATAAAAAAGTTTTACATTGTCATCCAATATCATTTTGTCATGTCATATAAATTTTTAAAAAATTACAATCTGACTTGACGAGATTTATGGTCGTGATTAGTTGACAGTGTAAAATTTTGTTAAATTATCAATGCATCACTCATTTTTTCTTATTGAGGTTAAAGGAGATGCATAGACGGTATAAAAAAGTTACACTATCATCCAATAAAAACATATCGTTTTGTCATGTCATATAAATTTTAAAAAAATTACACTCTGATTTAACGAGATTCATGATCGTGATTGATTGATAGTGTAAATTTTGTTACACTAAATGCATCACTTATGTAATACCCACATATAAAAGACATACTTCAAAGCATATTTTTCATATATAAATTTAAGCTTGGTATTGAAATACAACAAGTTCTTAGTTACACATTTGCATAAATATAGCCACTACAACATAAGGTACTAGCAAAAGGCTATAAATAATACAAGATGTTCACAAAATAAAAAGTCTAAGAACTAGATCCGAAGATCTCAAAAGTCCACAACAAAAGAAACCATCAAACAAGCAAAGGTAATCAAGTCGCCTTATCTTTACCCTTTGCGGAACCTGGAGTACCTGAAATAACAACATCAACATGGGGTGAGATAAAACATCTCATTGATTTCCCTACCTTAGAGTTCTCTCATCTCTAAGGGTTCAATTTCCAACATTTCCATAAGGTATCAGAGTCACTTCTCTATAAGTAACCTAAAACGAAAAGGGGCAATCGATAAGTTGTTAACGCTTCATGTGGGACTCAATGTAATACCCACCACAAACCTCACTATGCTTCCCATGTGACTCAATGGAACACCCACCACAAGCCTCACTATGCTTCCCTTGGGACTCAATGGGACACCCACCACAAGCCTCACTATGCTTCCCGTGGGACTCAATGGGACACCCACCACAAGCTTCACTATGCTTCCCATGGGACTCAATGGAACACCCACCACAAGCCTCACTATGCTTCCCGTGGGACTCAATGGGATACCCATCACAAGCCTCACACACACGCCTTAAACGATACTTCTCTCACTATGCTTCCCGTGGGACTCAATGGAATACCCCACCACAAGCCTCAATACGCTTCCTGTGGGACTCAATGGAATACCCACCACAAACCTCACTATGCTTCCTATGGGACTCAATGGAACACCCACCACAAGCCTCACTATGCTTCCCGTGGGACTCAATGGGACACCCACCACAAGCCTCACTATGCTTCCCGTGGGACTCAATGGGACACCCACCACAAGCTTCACTATGCTTCCCATGGGACTCAATGGAACACCTACCACAAGCCTCACTATGCTTCCCGTGGGACTCAATGGAATACCCATCACAAGCCTCACACACACGCCTTAAACGATACTTCTAGTCTTTACGGATGCTCTAACGTAACGCAAAGGTATCCACGTTGATACTTAATCACTACTAAAATACGGAGGTCCTAAAGCGATATAAATACTTAAGACACACTAGTCTGAGGGAAAGTCCTAGCTACCTCACAAGTTGTACATTTTATCTCCATTAGCTCATACTTCCAAAGTTAACATAATTCCAATTATATGAAAAGTCGGGAAAAGTCGGGTAAAATTCGGGTAAAAAATGTATCTTTTAGAGTCATCAATTAGTAAATGTTTTCAGCTTCGAATCGATATGCGGAATACTAAAATCGGATACCCAGTTCACAAGTTATGATTAAAATACCAAAACTGAAATTCCAGGTCTAGCTGAGCGAGCCCTCAGCTCGCTGAGCGAGAAACTTCCTGTCTTTGCTCACTGATCGAGCTCCTTGCTCGCTGAGCGAGCTAAACCAGAATCACCAACTTCTACTGCAGAATTTCATCTTCTCGCTGAGCGAGCCTAGCTCGCTAAGCGAGCTCTGCAATTTCCAGAAAAACAGTCTTACGGGAAAGGTACCAAATCATGCCAAAATCAACCAAAGCCTCAACCAACATAGTAAACCAACATTAAACATGTTCATAGGCATATTGTGAGCAACATAGTTAGATTTAATCGAGTTTTTAACTATTTAAAATCATTTGTTTTCAATATTTCTACCAAAACCCTAAAGCTCATAAACTTCAAAACTCAACCAAAACTAGAACAAAGGTATCTAACTATGAACCCACCTCGAGATAAGAAGATTGACGGAAGAAATGAGTTGATTCGACGGACGGATGATGGAGAATGATGAAAATTGAAGCTTAGGGTTTTCTTCCTTTTCTCCTTCTCTTTTCTCTTCTTTTCTTCTCTCCTTCTTTTCTTACTAACTATCTATTTTCTCTATTCTTATTTCTATATAAACAAATTATAATAAAAACTTACTTTCTTACCAATGGGTCCAAAAATAGAGAGTATCTAAAAAAATGTCTCTTAATCCTCAATTTAATAAAACCTTAACACAAATAATATCAGCTATCCAATTTAAATAATATCATTCGGTGAGTTAAATAAATTACGGGGTGTTACATTCTCCCCCTCAAGATCAAGTTGTGTTTATCTGGCTTCTGTCTATGATTTCTGAGTCGGTTTTTCCTAGAGTGCTTGCGTGTAAACACGCGTATGAAGTATAGGATAAGATTCATCAATACTTCACGGCACAAATGAAGGCTAGGGTTCGACAAGTACGGGTTGAACTTAAATCCACCAAAAAGGGGAACAACAATATCACCGAATTTGTTCTTCGCATCAAAGCCATAGCAAACTCGTTGCTTGCTGTTGGTGACTTGATCACTGATCAAGATCAGATTGATGCAATCTTGGATGGTCTTCCTGAGGAGTACAATCTGTTTGGGATGCAGATGTATGGGAATTCTGTGTCACCATCTCTCTGTGATGTTGAAGCTTTGTTATATGTCCAATAAGCGCAGCTTGAGAAGTATCGTCAAGAACTCCCAGCTTCTAACATTGCCACGCATACTGCTCATGCTGGTCGTGGCCATGGAAATAGAGGTGGATTTGCTGGTCATGGCAATAGAGGTAACAGGTTTGTTCGTGGGTGCGGTCGTGGCAGAGCACGATCTTCATCTGGTAATCAACCTACGTGTCAGCTGTGTGGTAAGTATGGCCATGTTGTTTCAACCTGCTGGCATAGATTTGATGAGAATTTTGTACCTCCAACTTCCAACACAGTTGCAGACAATGCTGGTGGTGGCACGAGTTCAAGCCAAGACAAGTCTCAAGAAAAGCCTCAGACTACTCAAGTTGTGGCAATGATGGAGGCGGCTTCTACTCAAGAGTATTCTCTACCTGCAGAGCTTGATTCTCAAGCCTGGTTTGTGGACTCAGGTGCTTCCCATCACTTGACCCCTTACTTCTTTCATTTACAAAATGCAAAAATATACAAAGGCAAAAATAAAGTTTTTGTTGGCAATGGCCACACTCTTCCTATCAAAGCTATAGGCTCTAATATGTTTTCTTCCAAGATTGTTACACATCCTCAATTGTTTCTTAAAAACATTTTATATGTGCCTGATATTACTCGAAATCTTCTGTTTGTTTCACAGTTTTCAGTTGATAACAATGTTAGTTTTGAGTTTGTTGCTAACAAGTGTTATATTAAATCTCAGGCTTCTAAACAAATTCTTGTTGAAGGAGCTCTTGATGCTAATGGTCTCTACTGCTTTCTTGTTCTGCCATTGGAGTCTTCCAGCTCTCTTAAAGTGTCTTCCAACTTCCATAATCAGTTGGGCATTACTAGTTATACTGTTGTTCAGTTTAGTTCTCCATGTAATAGTTCCCAATCGAATAAATGTACTACTATTATTCTATTGCATCATAGATTAGGCCATGCTAATTCTTCCTCTGTAGCACATGTACTCAAAATATGTAATATCCCATATTCAAATAAAAGATATTTTTTTGTGCCTCTTGAAATCTTGGTAAATCTCATAGATTACATGCACCTTTAACTCATCATGTGTATGATCATCCTTTTGATATTGTGTATACTGATCTTTGGGGTCCATCTCCTACACCTTCTAGTTCTGGTTTCAGATATTAAATTGCTTTTGTTGATGGGCATACAAGATATACTTGGTTGTACTTTCTGAAACAGAAGTCAGAAGCGTTAGGAGCTTTCAAGTTATTTCAAAAGTCTGTTCATACCCAGTTTAATTTAAGTATCAAGTCAGTGCAGTCTGATTTTGGTGGGGAATTTAGGCCTTTCACCAAATTTCTCACTGAACTTGGTATTAGACATAGGCTTACTTGTCCTCATACTTCACATCAAAATGGCTCTGTTGAAAGAAAACATAGAACCATTGTTGAGATGGGACTTACCATGCTAGCTCATTCATCCATCCCTCTTACCTATTGAGATTATAGCTTTTCTACCTCTGTGTACTTGATGAATCGATTACCAACTACTCTTTTAAAAACACATCATTATCCCTTTCATGCTCTTTATGGTAAACATCCTGAATATAAGTCTATTAGAGTGTTTGGTTGTGCTTGTTATCCTCTTGTGAGACCATATAACCAACATAAACTGCAACTTAGAAGCAAATAGTGTGTGTATATTGGTGTGTCTCCACAACATAAGGGTTTCAATTGTTTAAGTAGTTCCGACAGGATTTATATCTCAAAAGATGTTTGATGAGCAGCGGTTTCCTTTTCCTCATTTGTTTTCTTCAAGTGGGCACAATGAAGCTACTACCACCAAGTACAAATTTGCTCAAGCAATACAGGATCCAACTGGTTTTGGTGTGATGCCTCATAGAACTGCCCAACACACAGGTCTGATTGTACCGGATTCTGACAGGTCACACATTAATTCAGAACAGGTTTCGATATACTCTGCTCAAAATTTAATTCTTCAAGATATGACTGATCAACCTGCTGTTGAAAACGGGCTTATAGTTGAAAGCAGTTTGCAGTTACCTTCTACTGCTAGCATAGGCCCCACTTCTCTTCAAGAGGTAGCTGGTTTCAGTATTATCCCTGTTACACAATCTGGTGCTTCAAGAGGTAGGCCTACTGATACGCATGGGTTTGTCCTTTGTGCAGATACTCAGGTTGTCATACAACCAAGTGTTGATAGTCATGATAGTTCAGATGTGTTAAAGGATAATGCAAGTCTCTCATTAAATAAATCTGGTATGGTTGCAAAGCAAGTTAATAAAGTTGTTGTGGCTGAGCCTATGCAGTCTATTCCTACTGCTCCCAATCCAAAAGGTACCAAACAGTCTGTAGAGCAAACTCATTATTATCCTGAGGATAATGTTACACCTTTAGCTGATCCAACAGCTAACAGTGGTAATTCATCTAGTAATGTTGCGAGTTATTCTGAGAATAATAGAGGGCTTCTATCAAATAGTGTGAATGTCACTCCTAATATCTCTAAGAATGAGTCTTCAACTTCACAACCCACATTTACTTGTCAAGAGGGTGCTCTTACTTCTTCTAGTTCATTTGTTATAGGATATGAGTCCTCTAACTCACCCTCTCTTTGCACACACAATACACAACCTCCTCCTATTATTAATGATCATCTTATGCAAACCAGAGCTAAGTCTGGTATTTTCAAACCAAAGGCACTGATGATGCACATAGAAATTGAACCGGTCATTGTTAAACAAGCCTTGTCTCATCCTGCTTGGGCAAAGGCTATGAGGGATGAATATGAAACTCTTCAGGCTAATCAGACTTGGACACTTACAACTTTGCCACCAGATAGGAAGGTTGTTGGTTGTCGTTGGGTATTTAAGCTTAAAGAAAATGCAGATGGATCAATAAACAAGTACAAAGCCAAACTTGTTACTAAGGGCAATCATCAGGAGCATGGGTTTGACTACATCGAAACTTTCTCTCCGGTTGTAAAACCCACCACTATCAGGTTAATTCTTACTCTTGCTCTAACATATGGTTGGGATATTCAAACAATCGATGTAAATAATGCTTTTCTGAATTGTGCAGTCTGATAAGTGTCGCTCCCACTAAATGAAGCCGGGTCAAATAGGGTACAGACGCGAACGGTCGGCGAAAGGAGGGTGTGAGAACACACAGGAGTGAACTCACAAGGAATGAAAAGAGTCGCCAGCTAGGCATTTTTATCCCGGAGGAAAGGTAATGCTGCATAGATCTAGAAAGATACGGATAAGACGGTTGCGAACCAGAGAGACTGAGAAAGGGGGTTGGTTACAACCTGGGAAGGTATTAGCACCCAGATTGTTCGTCGTACTCGACGGGATCCACGCTTAAAAAGATTTGTGTTTTAAAGGGGTAGTGTCAGTGCAATTTTGTGTGCAAAAGGGCTGGAAAAGGATGTACATGTGTCAGTGTAAGAGAATTGAAGTGAAATATGTGAAGTGTCAGTGTAAGAACAAGAATGAAGTGCTCAAGATCATGAGGCTTAAAGAATGGTGCTGGAAGGAAGGGGAATATACAGAGACTTTTGTTCGATAATTGTTAAGTTATGCCTACGTATCCTCTCGTGCAATGAGGAAGTCAGAACACCGTAGTTCGACCCAAAGAGACTGAAAGATGAATTGACCTGTGAACTGCTTACTTGCCTATGCTCAAGTGTATGATCTGTCTGGCACAGATGCAAACTGTCTTGCATTAGACGGAAGAAGCAAGTTCTCGGTTATGAGTGAATGAGATGAGAAAAGAATCCCGGAGGAGACGATTATTGTTTGTTTTTGAGTTTTCAGTCTTTTATTGCTTTTGAAATTTGTCATAAGTTAATGAACTTAAGCCTAAACCAATGGGTTAGTAAACTCATCACATCTTCCCTCTGATTAGGGGTAATGAGAATACCTTAAGTGTGAAGTCAGCTTCTCACACTTAATCACCTTTGATATAGGATTAAGATCATTAACCTACTTGTGATTAATTAAGATGTCTTTTGTGATTTTTGTTTAGTGTTAAGTAATGAGATTAAGCCATAATCAGGGATTAAACAGACTCATTACACCATCCTAATAGAAGGATAATAGATGAGAATGTTTAAGCTGAGGAAAGCTCCTCAACTTAATCCATGATTAGGGATTAAACTCATGACAAAACAAAGCCTTTATTAAGTGGATTTTAATTAATGGTATGATGATGAATTGAGTTTTAGGGTTTGTAAGACAACTTGAGGGGGACTTATCCATTAACACTAGGGTTAGTCCTTCTTAACCAATTAAGGAAGAATTAGAACCCTAATGCAAGGCCCAAGTTACAAGTGTGATGTCTTGATGATTATTAAGTGGATTGATTAAAGGATTTAAACACATTAAGGGTTTAACACTTAGGATTAAAGTTATACACTCCATCCTAATAGAAGGATGCAGGCATAAACTTAATCACAAAGCCTTAAAGCCTTTAGGGTTTAGTCCCTGATTATGAGATGAGAAGAGAAGACTCAATGAGACACAAAGGTAAAACTAAGTGGGGAGACTAATTAAAACCCTAATCATTGTCATGCTTGGTTGTTCCTAAGGTTTGTGAGGTTTAAGAAAGCAATCTTCAGAGGAACCACCAGGAAGCAGATGAATGGAGCAAAGAGAAGCAAAGCAACTTGCTTCATTTAAGAAGACAACTCACTTGAAGAAAGAAAGTAAGAGGCAAAAGAAAGAGCAAGCTCAATCTCAAACACATAACAAAATGCAGCAAGGATGCATAAAAGAGATGAGAAGAAAATGTGAGAAGTGAAGGCAAATTCACTTCTCAAAGTTACTTACCACCTGAAAAGTTAGTGAAAGAAATGCAATGCAATGAAAAATGGAATGAAATGGTATGATACAAACCAAATCCAGAAGCATATATGAGATGATAATGATGCTATGAGATGATGTAAACATGAATCAAGGCAAGAGAATGATCATACAATCATATGGATGCAAATGAAGCATGCTTAGAACCATGAACATACATGAAAAGTTATGAGATGCAAATGACATACAACATGGAAAATGCAAGAGTCAATGATCAAACATACTTCTAACATGTCTTAAGATGTCTAATGGATCAAATGGCTGCACAAAATGCTATGGCAAGTCAAGGTATGAATGCAAATGGAAGATGAATGCAAAAAGAAGCCCAAATTAGGGTTTATGATCAATGCATCAAACAAAAACCAAAATCAGAAGCAAACATCAAGATAAAAAATTGAAAATGCATTCAAAGGAACTCTAAACCTATACTAACTCACTGCCCAAAGGAGGGGTTCCAACTCTTAACCTAATTGGGGTTATGAATTTCCTAAGTTTTCTAGGGTTTTAGGGTACCTTAACAAGAAAAATGTCAAACAAAATGAAAATGAAAGATCAAATCATGCCAATTTAATCTTACAAACTACATGATATGCAAAACACAATGCAAAAAGAATCAAAGTCCAAATCTCAAAGACTAGGCAGAAATGATTTTTTGAAGTTTAGATCAAAATAATGCTTTGAAAATGAATTAATTCCATGGAAAATTGTCAAAATGCATCAATATCAAAAAAGAAATTTGGTTTGAGGGTTGGACAATGTTTCTAAATGATTTTAAAGGTTTCATGAATTTTTTGGTGATTTTTAAATACTTAAAAGGATTTTTAATTAATTAATTCTCATTAATTAATTAAAAATAAACTCTTAAATGATTTAAAAATATTTTTTAATGCAAAAAATAAAAATAAAAATGTTTTTGGTTTCTGAAAATTAATAAAAGTGTGTGTAAAAATTTTCAGAATTTTTGAATAATTTTTGCTATTTTAAAATAAATGGACAAAAGAAATATAAAACAAATGAATTAAAACTAAAGAAAATGAAAAGTATTCCAATCCAAAGGCTGATATTCAAATCTGGGAGAAAGAGCTTGACTGCGCGCGTGAATCAAGGGTCAGGATTGGTTCTGGCTTAATTAATTTAATTATGATTTATTAAATTAATAAAACAGATTAGGGCTTTAATGATTCAATCTGGACCACACAACACTTAAACTAATCTGCATCCAATGGCTGTGAACGCATCTGGCAAATTAATTAGGGTTAGGGTTAATGACTTTCAGGTGACCGGAGGGAAGCTCCGGTCATCTTCTCCGGCGGGTTGGAAACCCTAAAATACGCTACAGGCCACCATTCATCAAATTGAAACCAGGGAAATGATCCTCTACCCAAACCCCACTCAAATCACCCTTCAAACAACATTTATCATCCAAAAACAGAGAGAATCGAATCAAACAAATTTCACGGGTGGAATTTCAGAGACCAACCAAATACTCATTTCTTCATTATTTTTGATTCTAAAGGTACCATCATGATCAGCAAGACATGCACTTTCAATTTGTAACATAAAATACAAGCTCTGGAAAGTTTGAGATTTGAAGCTACCTGAAGTGGTGAACTATGGATATGAGCTCTCCAGACCTTGTTTTGATGAAGAATGTCTCCTCTGAACCCCCTGAAGCCAATGGAATGCTTACAATCCTTTGTTGGTGGCTAATTTGAGAGTTTGAGTTCTGATATGGCAGGTTTCACAGTCAGGATTTATGGGGTTTCAAGTTGTTTCAATGGTGGATTCTGGTTCTATGGAAGGTGTGTGATGCAATGGTGAAGAGAAAATGAGTGTTTGATGGCTATAGAGAGAGATTCGAAGAAGATGAGTTTTTGACAGATTTTTGTGAGGGTTGTGTTGTGTCTTGTTTCAATGGCCAATGAGTTGCTATAACACTCCCATGATGTGTGAGTAGCCTGTGGAGCAGTTCAGTAGAGGCTGTTGATCACTATTCCAAGAGAATGGGGGTTTTGGCCAAAAAGTCAAGTTGATTTGTACTTGCAGCATGGGCTATGGAAGCAGCAGTCTAGAGGCTTGTCCTGCCTTAGCATGAGTCAAGGATGGCCCTTGGATGGCTTATGAAAGTCTGCTGCATTTGGATCATGAGTTGTGAGAGATTTTGCAACTTGCCCACTTGTGTTATCTCATGATTTTGGCTATGTGAATGTGAGAACTCTTGCTGGTTTTTTGATGTGGAATGCCTCATTAGATCATGACAATGCATAGAAACCAATTAGTGGTCACATAACTCCTTTGAGGATGATTTTGCCATAAATTCCTCTTTGCATCTTTATGAAAATGATTTATGGATTCTTGAAAATCAAGTCACACAAATGAGAAATTCCTTGGGCCAATTCTGATTTTATGTCATGTGTATCATTGGTATGATTATTAGAGGTCATGTTGAAGTCACATAAAGGTTTTCCATGAGAAATTGCAAGTTTTCCATTTGGTGCAAAAGTGAATTTTTAATGATTTTGCTCAACTTTGCAAGGCCATAACTTTTGATCCAAAATGAATTAGGTCATGTTCTTGTACTTTTTGAAAAGGTAATGATACATTCTACAACTTTCATGACCAAAGTTTTCCCATTTGAAGCTTTTTTGAATCAAAAAGTAAAGGTTGAAAAAGTTGCCTAAAATGGCAATTTCATTAAAAGTCAAACTTTTTCAAAAAGTCAACTTTGCAAAAGACTTGAAATTCTTCAATTTTGTGAACTTCCAACTTCTTCTATGATCAAATAAAGATCATATACAAACAAAATGATGAAGAACACCCTTTGGTTGGGTCATGGAGGGCCTCAGATGCCCTGATTTTGCACTGACTTGCCTGAAAAGTCAACTCTTGATCAGATGACTTCCCCATGGAATTTCTTCATGAAAATTGATATGTATACTCCCTATACCATATAGAGACAAATAGAAACAAGAATGACCAAAAACATTGGAGTTATGGCCTCTGAAACCCAAACCCTAACTCTAGGTCATCTGTGCAGTCAAACCTGGCTCTGCTTCCATGCCATTCTCAGTTCTTGTGATTCTTTGACATTCTTGACTTTGAGAGGATATAATATGATACTTGAACATACATGGACCCCTTTGAAGTGATTGATGACCTTGGAGTGGCTCAAGAAGCTCTTGGATTGCTCAGATCACAAACCCTAGATGCAGATGACTTAGAACCAATGCAGTGAATAAAAAATGTGGTATGAGATGCTATGATTGAGTTTATGCATATGAAATGATCACAAGCCATGGTGTGAACGGGTGAGGGAAAATTTGGGGTGTTTACAGCTGCCCCTATTCAAACATGAGTTAGCTGTGCAGGATGTAAGCAACGGCTTATCAGGCAAACATGATAACTTGTGGTTGAATACCAAAGACAGTCCAAAATTTGCACTCACAGAATGAAGAAGAAAAGGGATATAGATTGTAAAAGAAAATAAAGTATATTATAAAGTGTGGGCGACGGAGGACGACCGTCGAGCAGAGGACGACTGCTGGGTAAAGAGCAATGACGGGGACGGCCGACATGTTGGGAAAAGTGCGGAAAATAAAGCAATGACGGGGACGGCCGACATGATGGGGATAAAAGGGATCATGATGGGGACGGCCATCAAAATAAAGCTGTAAGGTTCTCTGGAGATTAATGAAACATGACGGGTACGGCCATCAAGTTCATAAAGTAAAGTGACCAACGATGGGGACGGCCATCGGGCTAAAAAGAAAAGGGACCACGACGGGGGACGGCCATCGGGTTAAAGAACAAATGAAATAAACAGATGATGAAGTACGGTCATCAAAGGTGAAGGACGATCACCTAGCAGGGGACGGCTGCTCTGTTGGGGATAAGATGAGGGACGGTCATCTAAAGTGAAGGACGATCACCTGGCAGGGTACGGCTGCCGAAACTATCGCGACATAGGACGAATGCCGGATAGAAAATCAACGATGGGGACGGCCATCGGATGAGCATGATGAAGGACGATCATCAAGATGTGGGGGACGACCACCCAGCAGGGGACGGCTGCTCTCAAGGTTTATCATGACATAGGACGAATGTCAGATAACCAAAATCAACAATGGGGACGGCCATTGGATAAAATGATGAAGGACGATCATCAAAAAGGTGAAGGACGATCACCTAGCAGGGGACGGCTGCTAAATATCACGACATAGGACGAATGTCGGATAAAAGGTCAACGATGGGGACGGCCATCGGATGAGCATGATGAAGGACGATCATCAAGAGGTGGAGGACGACCACCTAGCAGGGTACGGCTGCTCTCAAAGTTTATCATGACATAGGACGAATGTCAGATAAAAAAGAAAATTTGCTTTGTTGACGATCTACTGGGGAATAGTAAACACGGACGAGTGTTTATATCCAAGAAATAAAGGGTATAAGTGTTTTAGATGTTTGTGTATAGATTAAAGATGCGGACGAGCATCCTTAAGACTACGATACGGACGAGTATCGGGTAGAAACAAAACTGACACGTGTTCAGAGATGATGATACGGACGAGTATCAACTGGTTAACAAGGAACACGGACGAGTGTTGAATCTGAAGGGACTCTTCTGGAGAATAGTAGACACAGACGAGTATCTATATTCAAGAAGACAAGAGTGTTTGACACAGTGTATGGATTAAAGATGCGGACGGGCATCCTTAAGACTATGATACGGACGAGTATCAGGTAGAAAACAAACGCTTGACGCATGTTCTGAGATGATGATACGGACGAGTACCATCTGGTTAACAAAGAACACGGACGAGTGTCGAATCTGTGGGGATATAAATGGTGTATACAAGATACGGACGAGTATCTGTATAAGTAACATGAGTAATAAGTATGAGTGATGTATAGATGAGTGTTCAATTTGTTGGTGAGGGTGACACGGACGAGTGTCAAAAGGAGAAGACGTATAGTATAAACAAGAATCTGATGTACAAGGTGTTTATGTTATTGTGCTGGGGAAGGTGACATGGATGGATGTCAAGGATCTGTATATATATAAGTATATGTGAGTGCAAAGAGGATGTCTTTGGCTTTCTGTTGGGGGTATAACACGGACGGGTGCCACAAGGAGTATATACTGGTGTTTGGGAGAATGTGAGGCAACTGCTTTTGCTTAGCTCTCCGCTGGGGAATTTAGGGAGCAATCTGTATGTTTTTTGATGGACGGCAATTATTCACAAGTGTTTGATTCAGAACATGGCTTATGATTATGCAATATGTTTGATTTTTGCCGTAATGCTCCGTATTAGACGGAATGCTACGCTTTTGTGGGTGAATATGATGTGAATGCCATGATTATGCAAAGATACCAAACCGGGATTTGGATCCCACTGCTGTGAAGATCCCTGGCCGATCTGCTTGAAATGGACATCCCAGCTGGGGATGAGATCATTGGTAGATCCGATGAGATGTATTTGCTTGGGGAGATAGGTCACCGATAGACCCATCCTTGGTGATGAGGGGACCCAGCTGGGGTTTGTAGAAGCTTTCGTCACTCTGTTGTGATTCCGTCATGCGTTGCTCTTCTGAATAGAGGCTGAAGCTCTGTGGGGAAGCGGTTCCCTGGCTTTTGTACTTGGTTGAGGAAGGATGATTGGCACCTCGGCTGGGAGAAGTGACAAGTGGCAACTCAGTTGGGGAGAAAACACTTCGGGTGCTAAGATTGAGTAAATGTTGACTTGCCAGCTTGCTGGGATGAGGCTTTCATGCCCCATGCTGCGCTTTACGTACCTGCAATCCTGAAAAGACAGAGAAACGTACAAGTGATCCCGAGGTATCCCTTACTGGATTCCGTCATAGGAGTTTTAGATACTCTCGGGAGCAAATATATTTCCTGCAAGCACGTATTCTTATTTTTGAAGATAAACATCTGTATTTATGCAATCCGTTTTTTAAAGACATCAGACGTTTTTTTTGCAAATAAAAATGTACAAGACGAAACATGACTGAAAATCTGATTTTATTAATTCATGGGCCCTGAATTGGCAAGATACAGTCAAAGAAACATATCTCCTGAAATGAGGAGATTGTTACAAATTGAGAAACAAAATGTTGGCAATGTTGACGACGCTTTCGAGGAGCTTCCCTCCTGCTATGACTCGTATGACATTTGACGTTCTTCTCGTCTTGCTTTCTGAAGTCGGCTGATTCTGAAAGAAGCTTGATCCCTTTTGAGGCTTACCCAGCTGTAAACGATACAGGCGAATTCAGAATGCAGTTGTTCGCTTATTCCCTTATTTTGCCTGGATCGCCCTTTTGGGTTTTCAATCCATCGGGATACCCATTTTTGCCCGAGCTGTCCAATGCAGCTTTTCAACTCAGCGGGTGTACATTTTTTGTTTATTTTCCCTTATTTTTGCCCAAGTCTTTTATTCTGTTTTTGACTTGCCGGGATGCCCTATTTTTGCCTGGACTTACATTCTGTTTTTATGTCCAGCGGGTCATTTTTTATGCGAAGTATTTTTTAACTGCATCTGAATTCACAGGGGACGGGAAGTCTTCACCATCCATAGTGCTGAGCATGAGTGCTCCACCCGAGAAAACTTTCTTTACTACGAATGGTCCTTCATAATTTGGAGTCCACTTGCCCCTGTGGTCTGTATGAGGAAGGAGGATTCTTTTCAGCACAAGATCTCCTACTTGGTACTCTCGGTGCCTGACTTTCTGATCGAAGGCTTTCTTCATTCTTTTCTGATACAACTGCCCATGACAAATTGCAGCCAATCTTTTCTCTTCAATCAGACTCAGTTGTTCGTATCGGGACCGGACCCATTCTGCTTCGTTTAGCTTAACATCCATCAATACCCGTAGGGAGGGTAATTCAACTTCAACAGGTAGGACTGCCTCCATACCATATACAAGTTGATACGGTGTTGCCTCAGTGGATGTCCTGATTGACGTGCGGTACCCATGCAAGGCAAACGGTAGCATTTCATGCCAGTCTTTATAGGTGATTACCATCTTCTGCACAATCTTCTTGATATTCTTATTAGCTGCCTCAACAGCGCCATTCATCTTTGGCCTGTAAGGAGAAGAATTGTGGTGTTGAATCTTGAAGTCCCGACATAATTCCGCCATCATTTTGTTGTTTAAGTTGGAACCATTATCAGTAATGATTCGCTCGGGCACTCCATACCGACAGATGATATCTCTCTTCAGGAATCGGGCTACCACTTGCCTTGTAACATTTGCATAGGAAGCTGCTTCGACCCACTTGGTGAAATAGTCAATGGCAACCAAGATGAATCTGTGGCCGTTTGAAGCAGTCGGCTCAATCTTGCCAATCATATCAATGCCCCACATGGCAAAGGGCCAGGGTGAAGACATTATATTCAAAGGATTGGGAGGCACGTGCACTTTATCCGCGTAGATCTGACATTTATGGCATTTCCTGGCGTAGGCACAACAGTCAGCATCCATTGTGATCCAGTAATAACCTGATCTTAGCAACTTCTTGGCCATGGCATGCCCTCCCGCATGGGTACCAAAGGATCCTTCGTGCACCTCGTGCATTAACAAGTCCGATTCTGCCCTATCAACGCATCTGAGGAGTACCATATCAAAGTTTCTCTTGTAAAAGGAACCATCAGTGTTCAGAAAGAAACTACCAGCAAGCCTTCTCAAAGTCTTCTTATCATTGGAAGATGCCCCAGGTGGGTATGTTTGATCCTCCAAGAAGCACTTAATGTCATGGAACCAAGGCTTATCATCTTTGACAACATCTGTTGCGAACACATATGCTGGTCTGTCAAGTCTGGATACTGAAATCTGCGGTACAAAGTTAGCAGCTTGAACTTTGATCATGGATGAAATGGTAGCCAGAGCATCTGCAAACTGATTCTCGTCCCGAGGAATATACTCAAGCTTGACTGTTGTGAAGAAAGTCAATAACCTCCTTGTATAATCCCTGTAAGGTATCAGATGATCCTGGTGGGTGTACCATTTGCCATTGGTTTGATTAACTACCAGAGTTGAATCTCCGAATACAGTCAAAGTCTTGATCCTGAGGTCAATGGCTTCCTCAAGACCCATAATGCAAGCTTCGTATTCAGCTTCGTTGTTAGTGCAGTTAAAGGTGAGCTTTGCCGAGAAAGGCATGTGAACTCCTTTAGGTGTAATGAGTACTGCACCAACGCCACGGCCATTCATGTTAACAGCCCCATCGAACATCATAGTCCATTCTTCTTCCGGGTCAGGCCCTTCAGTGTGAACAGGCTCTTCATGATCTTTCTCTTTTATGAACATGATGTCTTCATCAGGGAAGTCAAATCTCATAGGCTGGTAATCATCAATAGATTGCTCAGCAAGATATTCAGACAATACACTGCCCTTGATGGCTTTCTGAGAGGTGTACTGGATGTCATATTCTGTGAGGATCATTTGCCATCTTGCAACCCGTCCGGTAAGCGCTGGCTTCTCGAAAATGTACTTAACTGGGTCCATCTTTGAGATCAATAGAGTAGTGTGGGTCAGCATATATTGTCTCAGTCGGCGGGCAGCCCACGATAAAGCACAGCAAGTTTTCTCGAGCAGTGAATAACGTTGTTCACAGTCGGTAAACTTTTTGCTCAGGTAGTATATTTCATACTCTTTTCGACCAGACTCGTCATGCTGGCCCAGCACACACCCCATTGACTCTTCTAATACTGTTAAGTACATGATTAGAGGTTTTCCTTCAACTGGAGGCATAAGGATTGGAGGCTCTTGTAAGTATTCCTTGATTTTGTCAAAAGCCTTCTGGCAGTCTTCGTTCCACCTGACCGTCTGTTCTTTTCTTAGTAGTTTGAACAAGGGTTCACAGGTTGCTGTAAGGTTAGATATGAACCTTGAGATGTAGTTCAATCTACCTAGAAACCCTCGAACTTATTTTTCAGACTTTGGTGCAGGCATTTCTTGAATGGCTTTGACTTTATCAGGGTCAACTTCAATCCCTTTCTCGCTTACAATAAAGCCCAACAGCTTACCCGAACGCACCCCGAATGTGCACTTGTTGGGGTTTAACTTCAATTGGTACTTCCTCAGACGCTTGAATAGTTTCAGTAGATTTACCAGGTGGTCTTCTTCCGTGAGGGACTTGGCAATCATGTCATCCACATAACACTCAATTTCTTTATGGATCATATCATGGAATAATGTCACCATAGCCCGTTGATATGTTGCACCAGCGTTCTTCAATCCGAATGGCATCACCTTGTAACAGAACGTGCCCCAAGGTGTGATGAAAGTTGTCTTCTCCATGTCTTCAGGTGACATTTTAATCTGGTTGTATCCTGAAAATCCGTCCATGAAGGAGAATACCGAGAACTGAGCCGTATTATCTACCAATACATCAATGTGAGGTAATGGGAAATCATCTTTCGGGCTAGCTCTGTTCAGATCCCGGTAGTCAACACACATTCTTACTTTGCCGTCTTTCTTAGGCACAGGTACTATGTTAGCAACCCACGGTGGATAGCTAGTCACGGCAAGGAACCCGGCGTCCATCTGCTTTTATACCTCTTCTTTGATCTTCATTGCCATGTCTGGGCGAGTACGACGTAGTTTCTGTTTAACCGGTGGGCATTCTTCTCTTAAAGGCAGCTTGTGCATAACAATGTCGGTGTCCAATCCTGGCATATCCTGATAAGACCAAGCAAACACATCCACATATTCCTGAAGCAGGTCAATCAGTTGTTTCTTCACTGAGTCTTGTAAGCAGGCCCCGATTTTAACTTCTTTCACATCTTCATCTGTACCAAGATTAATCGTTTCTACCTCCTCCTGATGAGGAGTGATAACCTTCTCCTCTTGTCTCAACAATCTGGCTAACTCTTCAGGAAGCTCGTAATCTTCTTCAACCCTTTCATCAGCTTGATTGATCGGATTGTCAAAGTTATACGAAGTCATAGCCGTGTTGTTGTCGGTGCTGTCTGGAAGGCACTCTCTGCAAGGGTTCAGTTTGTTCATTTTAGTGATTGATTTTAATCTTGTTTAGAAAAGTGAAATAAAGTTGTCATTTTGAAAACACTGCCATTTATTTTTTTGTACAAAAAGAAAAACGGAAAAACAGTGAGCGGAAAAGAAAAAGACTCATTTGCAAAAGATGTCTGATATTTCATTGATTAATCTTGTTGCACAAAAATTACAGATGGCCCGATTACAAAATGAGTCTTGTCATCTTGGGCAAGATGCAGGACTTGATGCATGCTTAAAATATACAGGAAATAATAATTACTCTGCAGGAGTAACTCTTATAATTTCCTGGGAAGACCAGTTTGAGATACGGCTCCCCGGGATCTTTGGACGTATCCAGCTCTCCAGGTTGCGCTCATCTTCCGACTCATCTTCCAAGTTGTTGACAGCATCAGGGGTGAGCATCCCCCCACTAACAAAGTTGGGCTTCTTAGCAGCCTCTGCTTGATCTTGTTGAGTTGGTTTGTAACCCAACCCAAATCTATCCTCCTTCTTCTCTACGGGCAGCAACTTGCCCCAGCCTTGGGCCGTCCCTTCTTCAACAACCTTCCGGGCTTGTTGATAAGATGCCATTGAGGTTCCAGGTACAGCAGATGTTTCATTTATGTTCAAGTCCTCAAACCCTTGACCCATCGTTTCGTGGATCTCCCCATCCATCTCAATATATTTGTATGTATCCAGATGGCTAACAAAAATATCTTCCTCTCCACAAATGGTAACGACTTGGCCCTCCCACTCGAATTTTAACTTCTGGTGAAGGGTAGACGTAACTGCGCCAGCGGCATGAATCCATGGTCTACCCAACAAACAGCTGTAGGCGGGCTGAATGTCCATCACGTAGAAGATCGTTTTGAAAGTTTGTGGGCCAATCATTATAGGCAACTCAATTTCTCCTAGAACTGATCTCTTAGAGCCGTCAAAGGCTCTTACTACCAAGTTACTGGGACGTAATGCCAATCCTTCATACTCTAGCTTCACAAGGGCTTTTTTAGGTAAGACATTAAGGGATGATCCTGTGTCTACCAGCACATGGGAAAGAACTGCACCCTTACATTCCATGGTAATGTGCAAAGCCTTGTTATGATTGCGACCTTCCGTAGTCAAATCAGTGTTGGTAAATCCTAGTCCATGACTAGCATTAACATTTCCAACTACAGCTTCCATCTGATTGACGGTAATCTCTTCTGGCACATAAGCCGCGTGCAAGACTTTTAGTAGGGCGTTCCGATGGGCCTCGGAGCATATTAGCAATGATAAAATGGAGATCTTGGAAGGCGTCTGGTGAAGCTGGTCCACTATCTTGTAATCACTTTTCTTGATGATTCTCATGAATTCATCAACTTCTTGATCAAAAGGTGTTTTCAAAGCTTCCTTAACAATTTGCTCTTCTTGCACCATGCTCTTCCCTTTTGCCTTGGCAGCAGCTTCTGCTTCAGCAGTGGGTCTTTGAATTTGCGGGGCAAAGAGACGTCCACTTCGAGTGAAGCCTACGCCTCCTCCCACATTGTCTATTTGTGGTGAAGAAGTTGATGATTCAAGAGTGATTTTCTGTCCTTCGCAGTATAGATCGGAGCCGTAATGCCAAGGGATGGCATTACTGCTTTCATAAGGTACTGGCCCAGGCACTGTGATAGTGACTGGACTGATGGAAGCTGCAGAAGGGACCATGATAGTATGTGGATCGTAGTATATTGTGACTGGTGCTCTGATAGGGGTGGCATTTTGTGAGTTGTAGGCAGAATCATTTGCAGGATCATAATAAATTGTAACTGTTGAGACGCTTTCATTGTTTGCTGTTGATGTTGCAGGAGACACTGTTGAATGGATGGGTGTTGTTGTTGTAGGAGATTCTGAATGAAGGGGTGCTGAAGTTGTAGAAGGGATGTTTGCTGACATTTGGTCTGTTGAAGTGACAGATGGAACATTTGTTGATGAGATTGAAGAGTTGTTTGGAACAATGGTTGTTGCAGTTGTAGAAGACTCGGGAACTGTTGTTAAGGAGATCGCTGGATTGGTAGGTATTGATGTTGTGATTTGAAGCAGGCCACTCTGGATGAGACCATCTATGCCATCTCTCAAGTTATCACAACCATTCACTGAAATGTTGCAATAAGCACACCCTAGCTCACATCCCGGGAATATTTGACATTCAAGGAGTTGAGCTTTAATCTCTACCAAGGGTGTCCGAATCTGACCCACACTGGTTATCAAGTAAGACGGCTTGTCTTCTTCAATAGCATTGATTCTGGGGCCACCATGGTTTGGCATAGGGTTCTTGTTAACATTTGGTGGTGGTGCAAAGTTTAGAGCCTTAGAATCTACCAAGTCTTGTACCTTCATGTGCAAAGCTCTGCACTTCTCTGTACTATGGCCAGGTGCATTCGAATGAAAAGCACATCTGGCGCTGGCGTCATAATTTCTGGGTAGACTGGCAGGATCTGGAGGTGCCAATGTCCTTAGCTCAACCAGGTTGAGTTTCAGGAGTTGTGGCAATAATGTGGCATAAGGCATAGGGATTGGATCGATCACCCTATTGGCCTGAGATGGTCTCTGTTGAAACAGTCTTTGCTGATTGTTGTTGCTGTTGTTGTTGTTGTTATAATTTCTCTGAGGTGGATACTGAGCTTGTTGCTGGTAGTGGGGTTGTTGTTGTGGTTGGTATGCTGGTTGAGGATGAATTGGAGTGGGAATGGTGACTGTTGCCACAGACCTATGAACATATTGGGGTCTTCCCCTGCTGGTATGGATAGCATTGGTCTCACCAGTTCTTCTTGGGCCCACAAAAGGCTTTCTTGTGTTGCTGGATGAGCTGGCACCGTTGTCAGAAATTTTGCCCATCTTTAATAGGCTCTCAATTCTTTCTCCAGCTATAACGACATCTGCAAAGCTGGTAGAAGAAAAGGCAGCTAGCCTATCAATGTATGTCCCTTGGAGGGTGTTCATAAACATATCAGCCATCTCCCTCTCTGACATGGGTGGCTGGACAGCACCAGCAAGCTGTCTCCACCTCTGGGCGTACTCTCGGAAGCTTTCTCTGGATGATTGTGACATTCCCATCAGGAGGGTCCTGTTGGGAGCCATATCCAAGTTGTACTGGTATTGTCTAATGAAGGCCTCTGCCAAGTCCTTCCAACATCTGATGGTTGCTCTAGTCAGATGAGAGTACCATTCCCTTGAAGCTCCCGTTAAGCTATCCTCAAAATAAAACATCCATAGCTTTTCATCCATGGTGTATGCCTTCAGCCTCCCCAAAAAGGATTGTAAGTGGGTTCGCGGACAGGAAGTTCCGTTGTACTTCTCAAAGCACGGAGGTTTAAACTTATGGGGAATCCTGACCCCGTCCACTAAGCTCATGTCCATAACATCAAAACCCAAGGAGTTTTGAGACTCCAAGGACCTTAATTTTTCAGCAATTTCATCTAGCCTTCTGTCATAGGCTTCATCCCCAGCACCCATTACTGTGAACTGATCTTCCTGGGGGGTCTTCTTGCAACACTCTGCCTGTGGTAGCATTCCCTTGTACATTAGCAGGGATGTTGATCTCTGGATAAAGGTGGGGTCCAAATACAGGTGGGTTGATATGAGGTTGAACCCTCTCATTGTTGCTTGTCCCAGCAGTCCCTAGATGGGGGTCTTCCTGATTCTGTCTCTCTACCATTGCTCTTAATCTCTCTTGGCTTTGTGCCATATTATTCATCACCTCCATAAATTGTGTCATCTGATTCCTCATTTCCAATCTCTCATTGGCCATTTGGTTCCTGACCTCTGTAAGGTCCTGTTGTACCTGGTCCATCTGTATACCCGGAAGGTTGTTGCGGGTGGGATATCTGTGTGGACGGTTGAGTGGGAACACCCGACGTCGAGCAATAGTTCCTGAAGTCACAACAGAGTTAGTAACAAAAACAAAACAAAACCTACAAAACAAAACAAAAGGTTAGTATGCAATGCAGTATGCTTATTTGTCTTCAAGGTATCCGGCTTGGCACTTGGTTTTGACCTTTCCAGACCCTTGATGAAGATGCTTGTGATGTTGCTTGAAAGAAACTCAGATCGAATAAACTGATACATATATTACAAAAAGTAAATGATACATAGTTTGTTTCTTACAAATCATGCCCTCTGAGGGGTCAAAATACAACATAAGAAAGTAAAAGTACATGGAATGAAAGCAACAACAAGCAAAAGTCAGACACCAAGACCAAACTCATCCTCCTGAACTTCCTTTAGAAGTGCTTCAGTCACAGGATCAGCTGGACGCTCTGTGAGATTCCTGATAAGGAGATTCCTGGTAGTAACAGCTGCAGTTAGCTTCTTGTGTTGACTTTGGTCCTTTGACCTCTTCACACCAGCTCTGATCTTCAACTCTGAGATCTCTCTCTGGGCTGCTAGCAGGGCTTCTTGTTGCTCCTTTGCACTAGCCTCCAACTGCTCAATCTTGTCCTGAGTCCTCTTATCTTCCAGAGTACGAGCTTCGGTGATCCTGACCCACCTAGCTTGACTCTCTTTCAGATACAAGTCAGTCCTGGCCTTCTGGAACTGAGCCTCCTTGCAGGCATTCTTCAAGATCTGCTCTCCAGCCCTTGACTTCTTAATGTAGTCCTCTGACTTCTCAATCCTAGCTAGATGCTCCACCTTTAGCTTTTCTAACCTCTCAATGTCCAGCCGACCATCACTCCTCTCCCAGAGGGTCTTCTGTAGAGCTTGAGTCAGCTTCTCATTTCTCTCTTTTAGTTTCTCAAACTCCTCTAAACTGACAGTGATAGGAGGTAGTGCTGAGGATGGTCCAGGTACATCTTCCATGGTAAAGGGCATCCCAGAAAATTGAGCCCTGGCATGGGACCACTCATAGTACTGTGCTGAGGCCACATTGTTGCATCTTCCCAGAATGGCCATTCCCTTGGTCTGGACATTGTCCCAAGCCCAGGCTGCTTGCCTGACAATAGCCAGATTAGGCTTAATATCACAATAAAGGGTCTCTGTCAAGTCTTGTGCTTTAGGAGTGTGGACCAATGCATAGCCCAATTGTCTTTTGAATAACAGAGGGTTGTAATTGATGCAACCCTTTACTCCTATCAGGGGTACATTGGGGAACTGCCCACAACTGGTAATGATGTCCCTGCCCTTGGTGCTCTGAGTGCACCACCTGATATCAGCTGAAGTCAAAGCAGTGAGTCTTCTAGCCCAATTCTTTTGCTGATGAGGATTCAGAAATGCATCAGTCTTAGGCAAATGTCTGGGCAGCCAGGTGTGGAACAGGGGAGCACAGCATCTTACCAATCTTCCTCTTTGCTTTTCATTCCTTTGGTGAACAAAGTAGTAGAAATCTCCCAGCAAGGTGGGCACTGGGTTCCTCAGGATGAAAAGATGGATTGCATTCTTGCTAATAAACTTAGGCTCATCTGCAAATAATATGACCCCATATATACTTAGGGCTAATAATGCACAGACTGCCTTCCACTCTCCCAAAGAAGCCTTCAGGGTAGCCTGAGAGATCAAGAAATCCAAATGTAGACCAGAGACTCCAGCCTTGGTAGTCATATTCTGCCCAATCATACAAGGTTCCAGATACAATGCCTTTGCCACTTCTTCATTACTTGGAAAAGCCATCTCAGGGTTGAAGGGGACTCCACCCCTGATAGGTACACCAACCAATGATGAATATTCCTCTAATAAAGGTCCCAACTGAAAATCCTGAAAAGTGAAACACCTCAGAGGGGGATCATAGAACTGCAGGCAAGTATGAATCAGGCTCCTCTGAGAAGGGTCCAAATCCATAACCACATCAAGTATGCCTCCATAGTGTTCTCTGAATAGTGGTATATGGTCTGGAGTAATCAGGGTCTGGATCTTCCTGATGCTAGCCAATTCAGGCTCAAAGAAATGGTAGGAGATATTACTCTTCTTGGGTGCCATGTTGCTGAAGAAGAGCTGAGACAGATGCTGATGATGGAGAATAATACTGATGATGGGCCACTGACAGGCTGAGACTGGTGGTGCAGGTGACTGAAGCAGGTATCTGATAGCTGAAGTGGATACTGATGAAGACAGGTCTATGCTGATGAAGGGGTCAAAACCAAGCCAAAATATATGAGGGATACCCTGAAAAACAAATAAGCAAATGTTAGAATGATGCAATGATGATGTATGCAGATGATATGCAAGGGTTTGTGACTGAGCTGGATCTGATCAAGTGCTCTGATATAAGTCCATGTATGTTCAAGAAATCCAGATGGAGGTTCATAAGTCCAGTAACCAAGGTGGGGGACTCAAATAAAGAGTCACATGTCCAGGGTTAAAAATCACAAGAACTGTTCCAAGATGGAGTACTCTTAATCAACACAAAGTAACAGGGTATGTTGAGGTCAAGGGTACCTGTAAACCTGTAAACAACCCAACCCCCTCACAGGTGGTGTTCTAAAACAAGGATCCTCAGACTTGGATCAGTTATGAGAAGTGTAAACACTTCTAACCCGGAGGTACAGTGTTTACAATAACCATAAAAGATCCTCCTCTAATTCACCTCAGTTTCTGAAGGTCAATACTAAAGGTCATCCAGACTTAGCAGGCTTCCCAGATAGCCCTAGTACTACAGGAAATCTGCAGCACAGAGTTCTCAAGAAGAAACCCATATCTGAACCGTGTTTCATATTCCCGCACCAGACCGAAATGGAATGGGAAAGAACATGAACCACTCTAGCCTAGGTGTCACTCAGGTCCCAGGTATAGGACCTCAACTCTCAATAGAACACCCACCCACCAAAGCAACAAAACAGATCCAGCCAGCACAGTATGACAGTATGATATATGTAAAGCTATAAAGAAAGCAATAAAACAACTGTACATAAAGAAAACATAAATACAAATACAAGCACAAATAGCACATAACACCCCAGTAAACACAAATCAATCAAGCGTTAGGAGGAACCCACAAAAAGAACCAGAAGCCCTAGTTACAGTATAAGGGTCCCCAGCAGAGTCGCCAAGCTGTCGCTCCCACTAAATGAAGCCGGGTCAAATAGGGTACAGACGCGAACGGTCGGCGAAAGGAGGGTGTGAGAACACACAGGAGTGAACTCACAGGGAATGAAAAGAGTCGCCAGCTAGGCATTTTTATCCCGGAGGAAAGGTAATGCTGCATAGACCTAGAAAGATACGGATAAGACGGTTGCGAACCAGAGAGACTGAGAAAGGGGCTTGGTTACAACCTGGGAAGGTATTAGCACCCAGATTGTCCGCCGTACTCGACGGGATCCACGATTAAAAAGATTTGTGTTTTAAAGGGGTAGTGTCAGTGCAATTTTGTGTGCAAAAGGGCTGGAAAAGGATGTACAGGTGTCAGTGTAAGAGAAGTGAAGTGAAATATGTGAAGTGTCAGTGTAAGAACAAGAATGAAGTGCTCAAGATCATGAGGCTTAAATAATGGTGCTGGAAGGAAGGGGAATATACAGAGACTTTTGTTCGATAACTGTTAAGTTATGCCTACGTATCCTCTCGTGCAATGAGGAAGTCAGAACACCGTAGTTCGACCCAAAGAGACTGAAAGATGAATTGACCTGTGAACTGCTTACTTGCCTATGCTCAAGTGTATGATCTGTCTGGCATAGATGCAAACTGTCTTGCATTAGACGGAAGAAGCAAGTTCTCGGTTATGAGTGAATGAGATGAGAAAAGAATCCCGGAGGAGACGATTATTGTTTGTTTTTGAGTTTTCAGTCTTTTATTGCTTTTGAAATTTGTCATAAGTTAATGAACTTAAGCCTAAACCAATGGGTTAGTAAACTCATCACATCTTCCCTCTGATTAGGGGTAATGAGAATACCTTAAGTGTGAAGTCAGCTTCTCACACTTAATCACCTTTGATATAGGATTAAGATCATTAACCTACTTGTGATTAATTAAGATGTTTTTTGTGATTTTTGTTTAGTGTTAAGTAATGAGATTAAGCCATAATCAGGGATTAAACAGACTCATTACACCATCCTAATAGAAGGATAATAGATGAGAATGTTTAAGCTGAGGAAAGCTCCTCAACTTAATCCATGATTAGGGATTAAACTCATGACAAAACAAAGCCTTTATTAAGTGGATTTTAATTAATGGTATGATGATGAAGTGAGTTTTAGGGTTTGTAAGACAACTTGAGGGGGACTTGTCCATTAACACTAGGGTTAGTCCTTCTTAACCAATTAAGGAAGAATTAGAACCCTAATGCAAGGCCCAAGTTACAAGTGTGATGTCTTGATGATTATTAAGTGGATTGATTAAATGATTTAAACACATTAAGGGTTTAACACTTAGGATTAAAGTTATACACTCCATCCTAATAGAAGGATGCAGGCATAAACTTAATCACAAAGCCTTAAAGCCTTTAGGGTTTAGTCCCTGATTATGAGATGAGAAGAGAAGACTCAATGAGACACAAAGGTAAAACTAAGTGGGGAGACTAATTAAAACCCTAATCATTGTCATGCTTGGTTATTCCTAAGGTTTGTGAGGTTTAAGAAAGCAATCTTCAGAGGAACCACCAGGAAGCAGATGAATGGAGCAAAGAGAAGCAAAGCAACTTGCTTCATTTAAGAAGACAAGTCACTTGAAGAAAGAAAGTAAGAGGAAAAAGAAAGAGCAAGCTCAATCTCAAACACATAACAAAATGCAGCAAGGATGCATAAAAGAGATGAGAAGAAAATGTGAGAAGTGAAGGCAAATTCACTTCTCAAAGTTACTTACCACCTGAAAAGTTAGTGAAAGAAATGCAATGCAATGCAAAATGGAATGAAATGGTATGATACAAACCAAAGCCAGAAGCATATATGAGATGATAATGATGCTATGAGATGATGTAAACATGAATCAAGGCAAGATAATGATCATACAATCATATGGATGCAAATGAAGCATGCTTAGAACCATGAACATACATGAAAAGTTATGAGATGCAAATGACATACAACATGGCAAATGCAAGAGGCAATGATCAAACATACTTATAACATGTCTTAAGATGTCTAATGGATCAAATGGCTGCACAAAATGCTATGGCAAGTCAAGGTATGAATGCAAATGGAAGATGAATGCAAAAAGAAGCCCAAATTAGGGTTTATGATCAATGCATCAAACAAAAACCAAAATCAGAAGCAAACATCAAGATAAAAAATTGAAAATGCATTCAAAGGAACTCTAAACCTATACTAACTCACTTCCCAAAGGAGGGGTTCCAACTCTTAACCTAATTGGGGTTATGAATTTCCTAAGTTTTCTAGGGTTTTAGGGTACCTTAACAAGAAAAATGTCAAACAAAATGAAAATGAAAGATCAAATCATGCCAATTTAATCTTACAAACTACATGATATGCAAAACACAATGCAAAAAGAATCAAAGTCCAAATCTCAAAGACTAGGCAGAAATGATTTTTTGAAGTTTAGATCAAAATAATGCTTTGAAAATGAATTAATTCCATGGAAAATTGTCAAAATGCATCAAGATCAAAAATGAAATTTGGTTTGAGGGTTGGACAATATTTCTAAATGATTTTAAAGGTTTCATGAATTTTTTGGTGATTTTTAAATACTTAAAAGGATTTTTAATTAATTAATTCTCATTAATTAATTAAAAATAAACTCTTAAATGATTTAAAAATATTTTTTAATGCAAAAAATAAAAATAAAAATGTTTTTGGTTTCTGAAAATTAATAAAAGTGTGTGTAAAAATTTTCAGAATTTTTGAATAATTTTTGCTATTTTAAAATAAATGGACAAAAGAAATATAAAACAAATGAATTAAAACTAAAGAAAATGAAAAGTATTCCAATCCAAAGGCTGATATTCAAATCTGGGAGAAAGAGCTTGACTGCGCGCGTGAATCAAGGGTCAGGATTGGTTCTGGCTTAATTAATTTAATTATGATTTATTAAATTAATAAAACAGATTAGGGCTTTAATGATTCAATCTGGACCACACAACACTTAAACTAATCCGCATCCAATGGCTGTGAACGCATCTGGCAAATTAATTAGGGTTAGGGTTAATGACTTTCAGGTGACCGGAGGGAAGCTCCGGTCATCTTCTCCGGCGGGTTGGAAACCCTAAAATACGCTACAGGCCACCATTCATCAAATTGAAACCAGGGAAATGATCCTCTACCCAAACCCCACTCAAATCACCCTTCAAACAACATTTATCATCCAAAAACAGAGAGAATCGAATCAAACAAATTTCACGGGTGGAATTTCAGAGACCAACCAAATACTCATTTCTTCATTATTTTTGATTCTAAAGGTACCATCATGATCAGCAAGACATGCACTTTCAATTTGTAACATAAAATACAAGCTCTGAAAAGTTTGAGATTTGAAGCTACCTGAAGTGGTGAACTATGGATATGAGCTCTCCAGACCTTGTTTTGATGCAGAATGTCTCCTCTGAACCCCCTGAAGCCAATGGAATGCTCACAATCCTTTGTTGGTGGCTAATTTGAGAGTTTGAGTTCTGATATGGCAGGTTTCACAGTCAGGATTTATGGGGTTTCAAGTTGTTTCAATGGTGGATTCTGGTTCTATGGAAGGTGTGTGATGCAATGGTGAAGAGAAAATGAGTGTTTGATGGCTGTAGAGAGAGATTCGAAGAAGAGGAGTTTTTGACAGATTTTTGTGAGGGCTGTGTTGTGTCTTGTTTCAATGGCCAATGAGTTGCTATAACACTCCCATGATGTGTGAGTAGCCTGTGGAGCAGGTCAGTAGAGGCTGCTGATCACTATTCCAAGAGTATGGGGGTTTTGGCCAAAAAGTCAAGTTGATTTGTACTTGCAGCATGGGCTATGGCAACAGCAGTCTAGAGGCTTGTCCTGCCTCAGCATGAGTCAAGGATGGCCCTTGGATGGCTTATGAAAGTCTGCTGCATTTGGATCATGAGTTGTGAGAGATTTTGCAACTTGCCCACTTGTGTTATCTCATGATTTTGGCTATGTGAATGTGAGAACTCTTGCTGGTTTTTTGATGTGGAATGCCTCATTAGATCATGACAATGCATAGAAACCAATTAGTGATCACATAACTCCTTTGAGGATGATTTTGCCAAAAATTCCTCTTTGCATCTTTATGAAAATGATTTATGGATTCTTGAAAATCAAGTCACACAAATGAGAAATTCCTTGGGCCAATTCTGATTTTATGTCATGTGTAGCATTGGTATGATGATTAGAGGTCATGTTGAAGTCACATAAAGACTTGCCATGAGAAATTGCAAGTTTTCCATTTGGTGCAAAAGTGAATTTTTAATGATTTTGCTCAACTTTGCAAGGCCATAACTTTTGATCCAAAATGAATTAGGTCATGTTCTTGTACTTTTTGAAAAGGGAATGATCCATTCTACAACTTTCATGACCAAAGTTTTCCCATTTGAAGCTTTTTTGAATCAAAAAGTAAAGGTTGAAAAAGTTGCCTAAAATGGCAATTTCATTAAAAGTCAAACTTTTTCAAAAAGTCAACTTTGCAAAAGACTTGAAATTCTTCAATTTTGTGAACTTACAACTTCTTCTATGATCAAATAAAGATCATATACAATCAAAATGATGAAGAACACCCTTTGGTTGGGTCATGGAGGGCCTCAGATGCCCTGATTTTGCACTGACTTGCCTGAAAAGTCAACTCTTGATCAGATGACTTCCCCATGGAATTTCTTCATGAAAATTGATATGCATACTCCCTATACCATATAGAGACCAATAGAAACAAGAATGACCAAAAAAATTGGAGTTATGGCCTCTGAAACCAAAACCCTAATTCTAGGTCATCTGTGCAGTCAAACCTGGCTCTGCTTCTATGCCATTCTCAGTTCTTGTGATTCTTTAACATTCTTGACTTTGAGAGGATATAATATGATACTTGAACATACATGGACCCCTTTGAAGTGATTGATGACCTTGGAGTGGCTCAAGAAGCTCTTGGATTGCTCAGATCACAAACCCTAGATGCAGATGACTTAGAACCAATGCAGTGAATCAAAAATGTGGTATGAGATGCTATGATTGAGTTTATGCATATGAAATGATCACAAGCCATGGTGTGAATGGGTGAGGGCAAATTTGGGGTGTTTACAATAAGTCTCTGGTGTGTAAACTTAGCAAGGCAATTTATGGTCTTAAGCATGCTCTTATGGCCTAGTATGAGAAGTTGACAAAAGCTCTGCTACAGTTTGGATTCACCACCTCAAAATGTGATACCTCTCTATTTTTGTATTGTAATCAGGGTACTGTCATTTATGTGCTTATATATGTTGATGATATTCTTATTACTGGGTCAAATTCTGCCTTAATACAAGAGTTGATCAACAAGCTACATACAACGTTTGCGTTGAAAAGATTAGGGAGACCAAGTTATTTTCAGGGCATTGAGGTAATGTTTCAGGCTGATGGTTCTATTTTGGTTACTCAATTGAAGTATATCAGAGATCTACTGTCAAGAGCAAAAATGACAAAATGCCAATGGAGTGCCAACACCTATGATGAGTTCTTGCAAGCTTAGCAAACATGGAGCTGCACAACTTACTGATCCTACCATGTACAGGTCTATTGTGGGGGCTTTGCAATATGTTACATTGACAAGGCCAGACATTGCGTTTAGTGTGAATAAAGCGTGTCAATTTATGTATGATCCTTGTGAACCTCATTGGGCAGCGGTTCGTCGTATTCTGAGATATCTGAGTGGTACTATAGGTCATGGTTTACTGTTATCACCTTCAGCTGCAGGGTCCAAATTTTCACTTTGTGCATATAGTGACTCGAATTTGGCAACTAATCCGGATGATAGACGTTCAACTTCTGGTTCGTGCATTTTTTTGGGGTCCTAATCTTGTGTCTTGGAGTTCTAAAAAGCAGGCGTTGGTGGCTTGCTCAAGCACTGAAGCAGAATATCGAGCTCTTGCACATACAACATCTGAATTACTATGGATTGAGTCTCTACTGTCTGAACTGAGGGTACCATACCTCACACCTCTTCTTCTTTGTGATAATATGAGTACAATGCTTTTTATCCCATAATTCGGTGTTGCACGCTCGTACGAAACATATTGAGCTTGATATCCACTTTGTTAGAGAAAGGGTAGTGGCAAAACAATTGAAAATTCAGCATGTTCCTGCTTTTCTACAACTTGCGGATACGTTGACAAAGCCACTTGGTACAGCTGCGTTTCAAGCTTTTCGGTCCAAACTCAAGGTTCTCAGTCAAGACTGTCTTCCCTTAAGTTTGAGGGGGGTATTTAGTGTAAAAGCCCAATAAGTGAAAAAGGCTAAGATGGCTTAGGCTTAGGGTGTGTATTGGGCTTATTCAGCCCATAAGGTATTGTTATATAATCAATTGTAATCTTGTATCAAACTAAGAAAAAATATTGATTTACGTTTCTACAACATTATCATCCTCTTTCATTTCTTCACTTTTCCACAAATCTAGTTGTAACTGATTCTGTTAGATTCAGTTACCAACAGTTTTCTTCTTCTTCAACCATGTTCATTCATCAATCTTTCTCGTGGCTTCTATAACTTCATTATAAATTATAACTCAATTTTAATTTTTTAAAATTATTTTTATTCTATATTTTTTATCCTAAATAAAAATAATAAAAATAAATTTTTTATCCTAAATAAAAATAATAAAAATAAATTTTTTATCCTAAATAAAAATAATAAAAATAAATTTTTATTCTATATTTTTTATAACTTATAATCTATTTAGGTATCGACATATTTAATCCTAAATAAACATAAGAAAAATAAATTTTGCCTCATGTCCAATGAAATAAACAATTAGACTTAATTTTCCTGCAAGTTCCTCGCAAAGTCCGTGGGCAATAAAAAACTCAAACAAAAATATTTAATTCCAAAAAAACCTTATAAAACATAATTCCTCTCTATTTCAACAGAAACAAAAACAAAACATCTTATAACAATGTCTCCTTCACATACTTTCATCTTTCTCTTCTCCATCACACTCATAAATGGAGTTTTCTCACAACAATCCAACATCCTATTACCCTCCGAACAACACCCAACAGAGAAACTAACAAACATCCATTTCTACTACCACGACATCCGAAACAACGAAAACCCAACCATAATACAAATCATCGACACACCCAAAAACGTACCAAATGGGTTCGGTTCAACTTTTATGATGGATGATGCAATGACGGAAGGACCAGAGTTAAGTTCAAACTACATCGGAAGAGCTCAGGGGCTGTTTGGTCTTTCTTCACTTCAAGATCTTGGGATGTTTATGTTGACAAATTTTGTTTTTAAGGAAGGGGAATATGCTGGGAGTAGTCTTAGTATGTTGGGAAGGAATCCTATTTCGGAACAGAATAGAGAAATGGCTATTGTTGGTGGAACTGGTTGTTTTAGATTTGCGAGAGGGTTTGCGGTTGCCAATAGTGTTAATGACATTTCTACCCCTGAGCATTTTGTTGTTGAGTATAATGTTACTGTTTTGCATCCCTAAAATGCCCTTTAAAATAGGGTATATTATAGGTATATATGCCCTTTTGATATCAACAAGAAAGAATAGAGTTGGATAGATAGGTACTAGTGGTGGTGGTGGCGGCAATAATGTTTCAGCAACTTTGGTAGTTTTGTTTGTTGTAGTATGTATGAGCTTTTTGGCTTCTTTTTTATTTTTTATTCATGTATTTTGTCCTAATATTGTTTTCTAGATGATTTGTTGGGTAGAAAACATGTGTTTCTAATGTATATAATAAATTAGGTTAAGTGAAGTAGTTATATGTGTTATTAGAATTAAATAAATATAAGTGATTGATCTATAGTTTAATCCGACAATATGTGTGTGTGATCCAATGTCGAGAACAATCCAATCTAGTTCTATGTCGAGGACGATCCAAAGTGTTGGTTTAATCTATTTGGACCAGTGAAGAACATGTTCCCCACGTGCTCCTCATCTGAGGACACATCACCAACTGATTATGTGCACCTCGCGGAGCCGTTTTGCCCTTCCTAACGTTACCAACTGACCCAGGATGATGAGCACGAGTTGTTCATCCCTACTTTTACGTGAGAATCATGTCGGTCATCCGTTGTTGGACTGAACATTCAGTCTAGAACGAAGACTAGTGATCATGCACTGAAGACTCATTATAAAAATCATCCTCTGTAAGAGGGTCCGATATTGTATTCTCTAACACTTTTTCACCTACCTCTTCATCCGAACTAACTTAAGCATCAGAGTGTATGTAGATACACCCCTTTTTCGTTGGTCGTTTGCAGTCCACGAGTGTGTTGGTGGCCACTCAATTTCTTTTGATCTTCGGTAAGAATAGTGGTGTCGTCTATGGGAAACTTGTTTCCCCATCTTTCCTTTCTCTAAAATCAAAGATAGAAACAAAAACTTCAAAAATCGATCATGGTCAGTCAACACAACGACAATCACAGAGGCCACAGAGTCGTTTCCCATCCAGCCCGCAACGCTGACAACAACGATAAGATGCCACTTTTGGAGTAAGGCACTCCAACGAGGAGAGACGGGCACACCGTCTCCCCCTCCTTCGACGATGCGACCGACAATGATGTCCAATACGTCAAAACTCGCAAAGCTCCGGAGATGACACCAGAAATATTTCAACCGATTCTGGTGTCACCCAACGCCGACCCAACCACAGTGGCCCTTGTCTCGACACTCAACCACCAACGTTTTGATTTATCAACAAAACGAAAAGATCATAGCATTGGAGAACAACCGTTGTCGTTGACGCTCTCCCCTACAGAGACACCGACAATATGAGTCCCGAAGTCCGTTTCCACAACGACCAGGTCGCCGCCCGCATTTGGAGATGCCACAACCCTTGATGAACAAGAAGCGCAGTCGTAATTCTCCCTGCGAGAATCGACGCTCCTCATATGCCAAGAAAAGAAAGGTCGACTGAGGACCAGTCATCCGTCGTTCACCTCCGCCCAAATCAAAGGGCCGACCAAAAGACTCACCGCCACGCCGTGATGACAACCCTCGTTGAGGGAAGTACGACTATTCTTCATCACATTATCCAATTCGGAGTGACGAAGATGACCACCGCGGTCTGTAACACCCTTCTAATCCCACGGATTAAAACACAACAATCACTTAATTAATTAGAGTGCTTCTTAGAAAGGTGTCACATTTTCTTCATGAAACGTCTTAACAAAATTTATTACATCGTCAAACGGGTTTTTCAAAACATTTAGAATATCCATTTTTCTTTCATAAATCAATAATTAACAAAAGTATGCAGCGGATTTATAAACATAAAACTTCTTTTATTTCATCAAAATACCAAGAACTTAGGTCATGTCAACAATCATCAATACATACAACTAGCTTCTATTAACTCAAGAAAAATCATCATAACAGACAACACATTGTTCACTCAAGCGTGACCCACCCAATGTTACATCTATCAGAGCAAGACACCATATCACTAAATAAACGACGAATACACAATACTTCTAACTACACCCAAGCACCAAACTATTCTTGAGTATCTGCAGGATGGCATAATAGACCATCACCAAAGGCAGGCAGGGTGAGTAATCACAAATCAATATAATCGACATATCGTAAAGATAATCATGCAACATACATCAATAGCAATACAACATAAATCACCACCCATCATATCATAAAAACTCAACAAACATCTATCAACACATATGCATCATCATATAAGTTTCATCATACACAACATCCAAGACATCACATCTATACACAATTCATTTACATCACATCATCACACGAAATCAATGCAAATCATGTTATGTCATTTAGAATGATAATGCAACCTCTTAATAATGCATGTGGTATCAAAACATCATCATGGATGGACACTGGGCCATCAACCCTTCCCTAAGGGAGCACATCATAACATCATATCACTTCAATTCACACAATGGGATTGAAGCTACCAATGGACCGAAGTCCACTCATAATTCAATGTCATGAATGCAAGACGCAATTATACATACTTCACCTCAAAACATCATATCATTGCATCCGCATTCATCATTTATCATCATAATACTTACTCATTTAACATCATACTTCTACGTCTTGTAATCATACTTCATAACTCAAAGAAATCATATAAGTCATCATACATCATTTTCTCACTAATTCTATTCATATAGCCTCTAAAACACATTACACAACAACTCTACAACATCATAGCAGCTGACAACATAAATCACATCAAGAAACATTTTTCGGGATTAAAAATCATTTTTTCCAACTTTCCAGATCTCGTTAAGCGAGACCCCTTGCTTGCTAAATTAATCAAACTTTGGATGGCTGAAGGTTTGTTGAAGTGTTGCGGAGCGGGAAAAAGTGAAGAAGAATTGGGCAGTGAAATTTGCAATGATCTTGAGTCAATTTCTTTTTTCCAACAACCATATCATCTAATACTTGGTAGATATAAGCACCACTTTGTCATGCACGATCTTATCAATGATTTAGCAAATTCAGTATCAGAAGATTTTTTTATGCAAGTAAATGGTTCTATGGTGGAAGGTATCCCTGAAAGGACGCGTCACATTCGGTGCTCTCTTCAATTAACTTATGTTGATAAATCACTAGAGCCAATTTTTCAGCTTAAGGGACTACGTAGTCTGTTACTAAAAGGCGATGGATCTATATTGATCAGCAACGATGTGCAACGTGATATGTTTTCAAGACTAAAATATTTGTGAATGTTATCATTCAATGGTTCAAGTCCTTAGAAGTTTTGGAATTTGAGAGGATGAACAATTGGGAGGAATGGTTATGTTTTGGAGGGTTTCCTTTGCTTAAAAGTCTTTCTGTAAGAAATTGTCCCAAGTTGAAAAGAACATTGCCTCAACATCTTCCTTCTTTACAAAAGGTGAAGATTTTTAGCTGCGGAGAGTTGGAAGTGTCGATTCCCGTGGCTGATACAGGTGATCACAAGGTTTTAAAATCCAAGGTTTTAAAAAACTGGTCGTTGTCGCATAAAAGCTTTCACGATTTCGGTCGGTATAGGAATTGCTATATTATAAATGTTCTTGAAACAAGATTTTTACCTAACAGATCACAAAATCAACTATTTTTTTTATTAAAACCTCTGGTTGTGTGTTTTATGTCTGAAAGTCGGACATTCGAGTTAACGTAATGATCCTGATAATGATGTGTTGTGTGGGAGAGTAAGGTATGATATAGTTTTGCTCTTTTGATCAAACGGGATAGGGAATGAAGAGGAATAAGCACAAATACTTAAAAGGAAAACTACTAAGTTCCAAGTCCAACCTATGTAAGAATTTTGAAAATTGGAAATCAATTTTTTTTAAATACATGAGAATGAACATGGTGTGTTGTGTTGACGGGCATCCGGATTTTAAAATCTAAATTCTAGATATATTTTTGAAATTTCATCAGAATGTGATAATCAACTCACAAAAAGTATTGAACAATCCTTTAAAAAAAATGCAAATCTCCTTTATTTGTTACCTGTAATGATGCTTTGTAATTTAATAATAATAACTATGTTTTATACATTTTGAACCCTTTTCAGTCAATTGCAAAATTCTATCCAAAATAATTTGACCACAAGTAAATTTGACTCATTTAAAGGATAAATCAAATGTAATATATCAAAAGGACAACAAAATAGTAGTCCACACCATTCATCATTTCATCCACTTATGCTTCAAAAGAAGAGAAAAATAGAGAAGATAAAATAATTTCTTCAACTAATTTTGTTCAAATTTATATCACAATGAAAACTATTTTAAATAAATCTTCCAACAAAATATAAACCAAGAAACATTTTCCATTAAAAATAAAAGTCTATTACAGTTGGATAATTAAGATAAAGAAACTCTATTCATCATGTTCAGTAAATTTGGTTCAGTGAGGACATTCAAAATTGGTGGCCTATACCAAAGTACAGCCAATCAACCAATCAGCCAGCAAGTTTGCCCAAGTCCATTAGTTGCGAATTGTAACACAATAATCTGACTGATTTTCCCACTAGAAACACACCAATGCAGCTTTCTCAAGTATCAAAACCCTAATCTTCATCGGAACTGCTATCTTCAGAAATCTTTTCATTATCATCTGATTCATTTTTACCCTGCAGTTGAGCAACAAGGTGAGTGCAAGGTAGCTGGATCATAGTATAATTGTAACTTCAAAAGATATACTTACTGGCATGTTTTTGTCCCAATCCTTTATTCTTGAACTTGTCAGCATATAATTATCTCGTAAAGGAGCCCAAGAAGGTTGTTCATCTTCTCCATTGCTTGTGCTTGCATTGGCCTGCAAATCCAAAATCCAAGAGATTTGATAATTAAGCAACAATTGAAAGTTTTCTCGTTTAAGAAGCACTTGCAGCAATTTATACAAAGAAAATTAGTATTGCATTGTGCACTAAAAACATCAAACCAGTGAAGCCACCGGTTCAAAGTTTAACCAGTTTGACAATTTGTCTGACCAGTTAAACATGTTTTATCTCAAACTAATTTTATGAATTAATCTCAAACTAATTTTATGAATTAGGATTTATAGGATTTCAAAGAGAAAATAGACACTTGTGAATATATTTTATGAATTGGGATTTATAGGATTTCAAAAAAGAAATTTGAATTTGTTCTAGCTTTCAATTTCTTACTTTGCTAGGAACTAAAAGAACCAAAGTGTATATAAGTTGTAAATGCTCAAGTCTAAATAGAGTAAGCACTTTGCAGTTAGGCATTCTCAACTTATATGCATTTTGGTTCTCCTTGTTCCAATCAATGGGGATCTTATCCTTCATCATAATTGAGCGGAGACGCACATGGCTGATCAGTTATAACTCAAACTATAGTTTAAAACTGTCTTTCAAATTATCAAATTGTCAACAAAATAGGATTACCAACGAAAAACCGACTGAAAGAACAGTTGTAACAATCACCTTTGCAGAGGTGCCAATTGCTGGCTTCCCTAACTCCGAAAAGAAGGCTTCTTTGGTGCGTTTTCTTAACTCTGCCACATGTTGAATATATTAGGAACCACATTAGTAAAACAGATAGGTAAGAACTATATTAAAAAACTTACAACTGCTCCTATTTTCAACAGTTTTATATACAAATTAGATTAATGGTTAACTCTTTCCTTTAATACTTAGAGCATGATATCAGGAACAAGTTGTTGGCATGGTCGTCATAAACAAATATCAGTGTTACTAATAGCAGATCGTGGAATTAGTGGAACACCAAAAATCTACTGTTTGGAATACCGGATATCATTGCAGGCATATATCTAAACTTGCTAGCAGTTGAAAGAATTCAATAATAAATAAACAATGGTATGTTGCATAAAAAGTGCATCGAGAGGTTTAAAAAGTTCATGTGCGGCTGACATGCTGCCTCTTTAAAAAAAGTTAATTGAAAGATCTATCCTCCTCACTGAAGATGGAGGAGGACTACGATATGTTGAAATAAAATGAGGCAGAGCATGGCTTGAAAGATTTACGTAATATAGGAGTAATAATATTCTGGCTCTTCAATTATCTATTTTAAAAACATAAAATTCTCTTTTTTGGCATTGAAGTGAGAACTGCTACCCTAATAGAGAAACAGGGAAAGCATTGCGCTTTTCATTTATGGATTCTTCAAAATCCACTACGCTGTAATGCTATAGCACCACTATGTGATAACATTGACAAAATCAATAAAACTGAGCTTGTTTGGCATGAGAAATTGTGTTAAATTTCCCAGTAATATTAACCGAAACAAATAATCCCCCAATGAGGTTTCTTTTCCTTTATCTGATTCAGTTATTGGACAACTAACTTGAATCTTCCTAATGTCTCGCATTTTGTTGTTGAATCATAAAACAACATACCTTTGGCATCCCTATTCTTTGAGGGATCCAGCCCTTTCTGAGCAACTTGTGCCTTGTTGACCTGAAACAGGTGTAAAAACCCTTTGATTTAATAATGCTAAAGATACAACGCAACAGAGAGACGGAAATCGAAAATTAGGAAGAAGCAAAATTTGGTTGTATGCTAAGACAGACTTACAGCGTTGAACAACTTGACGACTGAAAGAAATCAGAAGTAGTACATGTTCACAGCAAAAGTCAAATTAGTAAGAGGAAATGAAAGTCATTAATAAAAATAAAAGAAAAAGCAGCTTACATACCTCCTTTGGTCGCTACACTTATAAGAAACTTTTCGTGCGCGTCCAAATAGGTAGCAGGCTTGACATGTCCCTTTTCTGCTAGCTGTAACAAGCAATAAGATAGAAATTGTCAGATTGATTACCAGATGGATAATAGTTTGGGCTATGAAAATTGGAGATAGACATAAATTTTAGTACTACTTGGGATATCATTAAAATCAGTCAACTTGAAATTTAAATTACCATCAGCTTTTCCTTTTTTGCCTCTCCCTTGACCTTGCGCTCTGCCTCCTCTTCCGCAAGCTTTTCTATAACAAGATTCTTTTGTGCTGACAATACAGGACCCTATAGAGATGTCCAAGTTTAAGAATACCAACTTTATAATTCTCTAATAAACATTAGCATGTTGTATGATCATCTAGCTTACCAAGAACTCATCAGAAACACTTTTCTTTATAATACTCTTGAAGGCCATCTTGAATGCTTTACAACCATCGGTAAATTTAGTAATTCCGGGCTGAATTTCGTCACCATCTTCTCCTTCATCCTCTGAGAAACTAACTTTTTTATCAGTAACATTCTTCTTCTGCGTTCTTTGTCTTCCTGCAGCTCCTTCCTCTCCAGACAGCTCTTCACCTTCTATGTCTTCCTCGTGCTTTTTTTTGGTGAAAGATGCTACACCTCTAGTCTTCTTAGATGCCACAGCTTTAGTCCTCACAGAAGCAGGGGCAGCTGTCTCATCTTCATCATCAGAATTATACTCCCGTGCTCGCTTGTGGTAAAGTTTCTTCATTTTTTGGTCGATTTTAACTTTCTTCTGTCCCCGTTGTGGCTGCATCACTTTTGGTTTCTTACTAGACTTTTTGCGGCCTTGGTTCCTACCAAACTTCCTCTTTCCCAAGCCTCCTCCAGATTCAACCACTTGTGTTTCTTCGGCCATTTGAATTGTGCTATAACTCAACCTATATGTCACACATGAAGATATGTCATGAGCTGAACAACTATATAAATGCAAAAGGATGATTTTCAAAGCATTAACAGGAAATAAATAACTATTTCCAAAAGTCCCAGATCAATACAGAATTGTAGGAAACAATCTAACCTATGAAAATAGAAACAATATTTACCAGAGATACAGAGATCCCGAGAAAAGAAACAGAAATTTTTAACTGATAGTTCATAGTTGAATTCATATTTTGGACCTAATACATCAACTTTCCCTTATATTTAGGACTGGTTTGAGTAATCTTAATTGGAGATTCTCCTTGTCTTTTACTAAACCTCAATTACAAGATTTACCAATCTTTGCTAATTTAACTGATTTGCCAATCTTTGCTAATTTAACTGATTTACCAATCTTTGCTAATCTAACTGATTTACTAATTTGTATATAAGATCAATTCTTACCTCTCAATGATAAGTTTATGTTCATAGAGAAATTTTAAGCTGATAAAATCCCACTCTTCTGTCTCTACAGAAATTCAAAAATCAACTAGATATATATTCGTAGAACAAGAACACCAATTCAATTTTAAACATGAGAATCAAATTGAACAGCCTGTGATCAAAGGAGTCACACAATTGCATCAACTATGGTGACAACATACTATACAATAATTCACATAAAACATAAATGAGGCAAATAATATCAAGTGTCCCTGAGCTCTATTTGGGAGTTTGGAGGGGAGGGAAAAAGTAAGAAATTTTCCACCTTTTTGAGAGTGTTTTTGTAGAGAATGATAAATCATGAATAGTTATGATTAATATTTCTAATTGAGTATTATTAACAAACATATATTAGATTCAAAAATTTATCTAAACCCCCAAATCATCTTCTGATACAACTTTTGAGCTCACCATTTTAGGAGAACTTTGTATTATGAACAAAAATAAACTCATTCATTAAAGTTGGAGCGAGACTATGATTTCTTTCATTTCTTTTTCCTTATGCCTTTTACTCAAAGCTCTCCCCTCTTAAATTCCCGCTTAGTCCCATATACATAATAAAAACCTATAACTTTATCCATGTAACATTATTATTTATTAAATATTTTAAGTCACATTCTGTTACTCAAAAACCAAACAATGAAATGCATTGAAATATAACACATTGAAATCATGTGTTCCGCCGGGTGGAACCTTGTTTACAAGACAAAGATGCTTAGGGAGAATCTTAAACAATTACTTTATTCATACTAAACTATCAACAGAGAGAAATATAACATAACTTAAATACTTTAAAACCTTCAAATGTCAAAATGATGTGAACACAAATTTATTTGAAGCCTACCTCTGCTCCTCTGCAAGACTCGCATAACAAGAATTGAATTTGGAATATCAAACATTGAACTAATCCTATGATTATGTCAATTACAGCGTACAACATATCAATAAATCATTTCATCTACATAGAAAGACCTAGTCAACGTTAAATACAAGTGATCAACAAAAAAATAATAATAATAATAATAATTGTAAGCAACACGCAGCAACAGAACTATAAATAGTTATGCTCAATCCCAGACACGTGACTAGGCTAATGGATTAAAATAATAAGAAAGTTTAACTAGTTTGTATGACTGTACAAAGAGCACTTGAAATCTGTGATGGCAAATTGCACACTAAACTCTAATGTAATAAAGAACCATTATAAGTAATAAAGTATATTACTATCTTGTTTTGTATATATCCACCATGCTTACCTAGACCTTAAGTATGGGTTAACCCTTGAGTTGAAAGGAAAATGAAGAATCTAAACTAAATAAAGAACTGAACTTCAACTGGAATATTCGGTTTGACGGAATAAGAAAAATACAAACTTATCTAAAAGATAGAGAAAAGGAGAGTTGAGGAATATTCGGTTTTCTAGATTACTTTTTGCAAGAAATTTTTGTTGGTTAATTGATTTATCCCCAAGTGTTAGCTGAGCCTCAAGGTCTATTTTCCTCGGTATTTAGTAATGTTAAGTAATGTTTTAAAGCAACTTTTCAAACTTATAGATACTTCAAAACACATCAAATTGTTAAAAAGTGTTGCTTAGATAACTTCAATTGTAACTTAGAAGAAGGGTCTTTGTTTAGAGTGAAGGATATTACAAGCACACAGAATAATAGCTAGCAGGAAGCTGGCATTCAAGCTTTGGCTGCAACGTCGGGTTTCTAATATTTTGCAGCTGCGGTTATTGCCAAGTCAGCGGCAATTCTCCACCATATTGAGAATCGTGACTTGACCATCATTACCACAATGATTGAAAACCTCAATGGTGACAAAAACACAGATATGACACAAAAAGAAAAAACAGAAACAAATGTGTTTGAGATTGTAATCAATTAGGCATTTCATCAAACAAGTGATGTGCACATGCGCAAACTCCACATTCCAGCCAAACCAATATAAATATAAACAACGTTATCACATAAACAAGTAAAAGAAAACTTCAGCATAGCAGTACCAAAATTGTTGTTGAAGCGAACTAATAAACTATCATATGTGAAATTAAGAAAGGGGAAGAAACCTTACGAGACGCTGAAAAACTCGGAGTTGAAACCGTTGAGAGTTTGCGATAACTGCTAAGATGGATAAAGGAGTTGAAACGGTGACGATGAGTGTGGTGGTGCGGCTAGGGTCCGATTGGGTGCGTCCGAGCAGCGACGGCGGCCGGGGTTATATGGAGAGGGAAAACCTGTTTTACAAGTAGTAGGGCTTTGTTTTGAGCTTTTTCTATGATTTTTTTTCTGTTTTGTAACCCTACAATTATCCTTACAAATTTTTTAATTTCAATTTTGCCTTTTTAATATTTAAATTAAAATTTAAAATTTTTACCGCGAAGTCACATTAAGAAAATAATATTTTTTAAATTAGGATTAGACGAACTGGATGTACAATGGATAAGTAATCCGATTAAGAAAATTACAAACCGGAAGTAGCGTTGTTACATTTTCCGATTTAGAAAATTTTTAAACCGGAAGTAACACATATGTTATCCGGTTTGGGAAATTATACCATGTACACCCACGTTTAGCTTGATACCCCTACGGCAAAAAAAATTGGACGATTTTACCCTCATATAAATAGTAAATAATTCAAAAAATTTCACTTTTTCACCTCATTTTACGTCAGACAAAATTTTGGAAAAAAATCGCACAGTGAAAAGTTGTTTCTGGAAAACCCACAGCTGCTACTTCCGGTTCAGATATTTGTCAACTGGATAATTTGAGTAAGCTACTTCCGGTTCTGTTTTTTTTTTTGCGTTCCGGAAGTAGGGTCATTGCTACTTCCGGTTGTGTACGTTACATATCGGAAGTAGCTAATGACCTACTTCCGGTTGTGTTTTTTTTTTTTTTTAATTTTTTTTTTAATAATTTTTTTTTGTTTTCTTTACAGTGTCTTGAATCAGAGGACGCGACAGACATATTCATCGGCGATTGCCCGATGGAAGGACAGTTCCTACGCATTTATACCAGCAGGAACTTGACGCACTACAGGCTGTTAATCCTGTTGCGCCTCATGTTCCTCCACATCCAGCGATTCCCGGAGGACCTTCTGATACCTCACTTCTAGTGAGGTACCAGAATCATGTTGTGCGCCATTTGTGGGATGGCGAGGTAAGAGAACCTATAAACTTTCAGTAATGAATAAAATTTATTTTAATCTTTAGTTGATAATAGCATGTAATATGTATTTTTTTCAGGAGAGACGACCGAAGAATGAGCTTAAGGTTGCTGCACATGGCAGCAAACTTATAGGATGGGTTCCATCTATGCTCCCACCTCAGATACATGAGTGGATGTCTGTCTAGCGTCTCTTCAGTGGACCAGCTTATCCAGGATCGATACGAACCTCTTATCTGCATTTGTCGAGAGATGGCATCCCGAGACCTCGTCTTTTCATATGCCCTTTGGCGAGATGCCCATCACGCTGGACGATGTATCCTGCCTCCTTCACACACCTATTAGAGGAGAGCTATTTATCACGGCAGAAGGCATTACTAACTCAGATGCCATCAGTCTAGCTATTCGTCTGATGGGTGTTTCACTGGAGGATGCAGCCGAGGAGGTCCGTGCATGCAGAGGTCCATATTATAGACTTGAGTGGTTGAAGACTCATTTTGTTCGTCTGCGATTTGAGGAGAGATTTGATTGTGCGGCCAGAGTGTATATGTTGTTGATACTTGGCTGCACTATTCTTACGGATAAGACCTTTACTCTCGTAGAGGCAAAGTATTTACCCCTGTTTGAGGACCTGGACAGATGTGACAGATACTGCTAGGGAGTTGCTGCACTTGTCACACTTTATAGATACCTGGGAGATGCTTCATTTTATTCGTGCAAGCAGCTTGGTGGATATGTCACTCTTCTGCAGGTACAAAATTTTAATTTACTTTATTGTTTCAAGTGACTTTATAATATTCATATTATGTCATTTATAATACGTTTAAATGGTAATATTTTGATTACAGTGTTGGATTCACGAGTATTTCCCGAGTATTGGGAAGAGAGGCTTCTCGAAGATGTCTGGTGGTGCAGGTGCTCGGCTTCTGAGGGCGATGAAGTGATGCTACAAGCAATCGTCGACGAAGGTTGACGAGATCAGAGCTCAGTTAGATGGATTGACACCCAGTGATGTGATATGGCACCCATTCGAGGATCACAGACAATACATGCCTTTTGATGATATCGCTTTGTACAGGGGTGGTCTGCGATGGTACGATACATCTGTCCTTTATTTACCTGACAGATGCTTACGACAGTTTGGATACCAGCAGTACGTACCATCACATCCCCCTGACATTGATTCACTGGACATAGTCGTTGACTGGGTCAGTTACCACCAGAGCGTTAGGCAGGTGATTCAGCAGGCGCGCTTTGCAGATGTTCCACATGATATTGTGGCAGAGTACCTTGCTTGGTACTACACAGTATCTCATCCTCGTTTGACTCCACCAGATCGGGGAGAGGACATACAGGTTCCAGTTCCTGAGTTTGATGGTGGACCATCAGATCCGAGGTTATGGCATATTTCACACGAGCTGAGTTGTTATCTGCAGCGTCACCAAGCTAAGGAGGAGGATGATGAGTTTGTTGAGATCTTCCGAGCACTACGTCTAGCGCAGGGTGGACCGGTTCCTCAGGGTGGACCAGTTCTGCAGGGTGGACCGGCTCCTCAGGACGATGTGTGATCCTTTATTGTAGTTATTTTTGTTGTAGTGATCTTTTGTTTTTTTATCTTCATATAACTTGTATAATTTATAATTATTCAGATGAAATCAAACTTATATTATTTATAATTGTTCATCCAACATATAAAAAAGAAAATAACATATTAAGGATAGTACTTTAGAAATATATAGAAAAAAATGAAACATATTATAATTTAATATGGCTTGGGAGAATCAGGGTAAGCTTGTGTCAATGTTGTAACCGTCCAGAGAATCCTGTTATCCAAGATGTTGCATCTGGTGTGCGATTATCCAGTCAATCCATTATGACGGGTGGTAAAGGAAATCCTTCGTTCATGTTAAACTGTTACACACATGAATAGATATAATGTTTACCTGTAACAAAAATGCATACATATAATGTTAACCTGTAACAAAAATGCATACATATAATGTTACCTGAACCCAATGATTTGAGTTTACAAAACCAATGCAGTAAATGGAGACATTAGGATTATGTTTAGTCATCATAGGGAAGAACGTCAAACTAAGAGAACTTAAGGATACAAGAACGATGTTATAACGATTTGCTATGACATAACCCATTTCTGGTATTGTCATTCATTTATCATATGGCTGAGAACCTACAGATGATATCAACAAAGTTTCTCTTACTTTTCCTAAGCGATCACTAAATAATTTCGCATAAATACCATTTCTAGGTCCTCTGATTTCATTATCCAAATCACGACGAACCATTGACCAACCATCTTCACCATACCCATGCATTTATGCAATGGCTCTAAACCCACAATTTCCATCATCCTTAACATCGACAATGTCGTCAATAAAAGTTCTGATATATGTCGGAAATTATGCAATGTACCTGTGAGATGGTTTTTTCTTTGACGTCTGTGATAATTGTGAACATGGCCTCTAGGACGATTTCTGAGAATTTTTTTGTGATTGTTCAACATACTCATGATACGAAGGATCACGGTAAACATCATATCCAACAGGTTGTTTCCCTTTTCTCTTCACTCCTCCTTTGGTCTTTATCTTCTCAGGTGGTGGTACCATCTTTGTTGTATTGGGGTAAGCTATTTCACACACCCTACTTTTTAATGCTCTCTTACCTGCAACATCTAACGAATGAAACCGTTTCCACAGTGCCTCAATTGCAGCCGTCATATCCAACTTCGCTCATTCCTCTATGTCTACCTCTTGTTCACCTTCCATACTTAGTTTCCTCCAATGGATATGAATAACATCTATAGGTATTGGTTCACCGATCAATCTGTATTTTCCTAATTCACAAGCACAGAGTAACCCATAAACTGCTCTACGAAAGCATCTGCACATCTTGGTGTTTGTATCCACCGTGTCAACCCTGTGCCATTCTTCATCAATATGATGCAAAGCTTCTCTAGATACTGAATTAACCAAATTCATGTAAAATGGACCTCTATGGACACGCTCAACCTCGTAAAAACTCTTCTGAAACAAAGCTCTAATATTGCCCACTTGAACCTTGATGTTGCCATTCATAGCCTCCCAACATTTGACCAGATCACCTAAGCTGTTATCCAACATTTGTTTCAGTTTCCAATGCGCAGATTCAACTCTAAAAATAAAATTAAAAATACAATTTCATTATTATTACCACAAAACAACTATGTTTAAACCCATAAAAAACAAACACATTACCTGTTAGTGGTGACATTGCCTAAATGCATTACTTTATTGATCCAAGCTTCAACAAATTTATGTCTATGAGGTGTCAACCATGTATCTTTCACATAATCAATAAAAGGTCCAAAATCCAAACAAGCATTCTCAAATAACTTCAATATTTGATGATATTCAACCTCATCACTAGCCACAATAACTTCGTAGAAAAGTTTCTCTATCGGTTCTCGCATATCGTCCACAACATACTCATTGCACTTCGCTTTCACATTCTTGGTTATGTGATATCGATAAAGCATATTGACTGTAGTTGGAAATACAATTTCAATTGCTTTCATCAAAGCAAGATCTCTATCGGTTAAAATTACTTGTGGCCATAACCCTTGTTTCGTGAATAACTGTTTCAGTTTATCCAGTACCCAACACAAAGTCTCTGTTTGCTCAGATTCCATATAGGCAAATGCAACAACAAATATTAATTCGGTTGATGTGACACCAACTATTTCAAACAAAGGTTGCCTATACTTATTGGTTTTATACGTGCTATCCATAATCAACAAAATCGGAAACATATTCAACAATTTCACAGAGTCTGGATGAGCCCAGAAGATATTTTTCAAAGGATGGTTCTGGTTGGAAAATCGATGTAAAATGTGGCGTTCACAACCATGGTTTACCGGATAGATTTGAACGTCATGCATTTGTTAGTCGGCTCACTGAAGATGATCAACAACATATTTTAGATTTGACAAAACGTCGTGTTCCTCCAAGACATATTTTGTTGTCTTTGCAAGAGCGAGATCCAAACAATGTGACTCGAATCACCCAAATATATAAACATAAGAGTAAGATTGAGGAAAAAATTAAGGGAAGTAGAACAGAAATACAACATTTGCTTAAGTTGATTGATGAATCGAATTATGTTTATTATAATAGAAAAAAAAAGATGAATCAGAAGTATGTGACCCTTCTAAATCTATAACAAGACAAAAACAGAACGCCTCGTTTAAAATCCTTCACACATAGGGAAAAGAGTGTCGCCCAATTATTTAGGTCAAACTTAAAGATTTCTTAAATAAATTACAAATTACAGAGACAACAACTCGTCTTATCCAACAATAAAAATAATTAATAAACACAAATATAGACTTGGATTCGTCAAACTTTCTAAACGCTTCTTGACGAAGTTGTTCGATGAATTGAGTGGTCAATTCTTCTTCCTGCAATGTAGTGTATTGTGCTATACTGCTTTAGTTGGCTCGTATCATGGTGCTCATGAGACAACTTTGACACATTTCATCTCTTTATGGATGATCATATGACTTATGATTAACCTTGTCTGTCAAATTAACTCTCCAAATTTGATTGTTAGTTAGCTCGTCGAGCCATGTTACATAATAAACGAGTTTAGCCTATAAATAATGACTTGCTTCAGGACAAAACAAAAATACAACTAACATGCACCATGCTTCATGCAATCCCTTAAGTGGACATGCGAAAACACATGGTATGTAAACCGGAAGGCTCTACTACACACACAAATTTAGACCTAGAAAGAAAAACCAATGTAACTATAATAATATTCTACGTAGTCCGTAGGTGGTTGAATAATTTAATTAAAGTTAAAATGCTATTACACTATCTCTCCTGAAAAAAGCTCTTTATAGCAAAGTTGGAGAGATGGAAATTATTCATTATGTCAAAAAGAAAGACTAAGCAATAATCTCTTTTCAAAAAGCTCTACTTTATTAGGCTTTCTCACCACTTTCTCTCATTCTCTTTTCTAAAGGCTAAGACTAAGACTAATCTCTTTTCTAAGGCTAAGACCAACACATTTGTATCAAACTTGTTACATTTGTAATTTATTTACCTTTATAAAAATAATTTTATTAAGAATTTTTCTCGTTTATTAAAATATTTAAAACTTATTTTCGTTTATAAAATATGATTGTAACTTATTTTTGTTTATAAAATTTAATTCTATCGACATGTAAATGTTTTTCCGTTTATAAGTTTCTTGTTTCCGTGTTTCTATTTATAAAAATATTTTTAACTTACTCATGTTCAAAATTCTATAATTTTTTCTTAAAATACTTTTGAATGCTATTTAAAAGATATCGATATTATATGGTTTATTTTCATTAATTAAATTTAATTAAATTTTAATGGATCAATTAATATATTTAAAAGATTTTAATTGAATTTATTGGTCAATTAACTTCTTGATAAAGTATTTTAAGAAATATTAATAAAAATCAGGAATTGAGGCAAATGTTTCACCAGTACTACATTAATTGAGGAAATGTTTGAAATGTGACAAGCAAAAATGATCAGGAATTGAGGCAAAGAACTTTATAACTTATAATAAAATAACAATTGTATTTCTCAACCAAATGAACCATATCCATACAAAAATTGGCAATACAAAATTGCACTGGTACAACGGAAAAATCAGATAAAATTTAAGCTCAAACAAAATACTTGATCAACTTCTTGGATTTCTTTGATAGTCTGCACAGAAAATATGCATTTAGACAACATAACAAAAATTTGAATAAAAAGCAGAAGTGTGTGCTAAGATACTTACTGGGCAGGCTGTGTTACAGTTGTTGCAGCTGATGTCACTGGTGATGCAGGTGCCTTCTCTCCGGGAGCCTTGCCTCTCTTGTACCCTTTCACTTACCTATTCATCATTCATCAAAAAATTATAAATTATAATCAAAGAATGAAGATTATTCCTTTCCTGGGTTAGTACAAAAGAATATATCATAAAATATCCCAGAAATAATATTGAGTTCGATTATACCATATCGAAAATGACGATCCTTCTGCTTGGCTTCCTTCATGCGCCTAACACGGGAACGGGAGTGGATCTTAGTTGGCTTCCTGATAATAAAGTCATCCTTAACCAACTTTCTGATGTTTTGGACTGTGGTAGAATTTATTAACTATATAAGTATAAAAATTGAACCAAAACATGAAATAATAGGCTCTCCCACCACATATGAATTAGGGGTAATTTCTAATAAAAATTGAACAAAAAAACACACAGATAGTTATACATAATGAAATCTCAATTGCATGTAGGGATAGGTTTTAGTGATAAGAAAAAGGAAACCCAAGATAAATTGAGGATTATTATATAACTTAAAATTAAATTATTCAAATTCACAAATTTATTAAGATTTACACGATTCTTAACAAATCAATCTATACCTCTAAACACAAAGCATACGCATAGAAGAAAAAGTGCAGTAATGGAAACTGAAGAGATAGTACCTTGAACATAAATTGTGACCGATGGATCAGAAATATAACATAACCAATGGAACGAAGAGTAAAAATCATGTTGTTGGAACGTTGTCCTGTAAATAGTAATTACTTAAAAGATGAGTCATTCAATTTAGCCAAAGCAAAATCAATTAGAATCATAGAGAGAAAGAGATGGGGTAAATAAAATTGAAACCCTAAAAATCAATCTCTCAGTCGCTGAGAAGAAAAAGCAACATACCTTGATAAAAGTTGAATCGTGTTGAAGAGCAAGATCCAAAACTTTGAAAGGTGAAAACAAAGTGAACAAAATATTAAACAAACAACTTGTTTCGGTTTTGGTAAATAGAGAAAGTGAGAAAGGTGGAGGGTTGGAGAAAGTGAGAAAGGTGAAGGGAGTAAAATGAAAGAATGCAGACTATAATCAGAATAGTGATAATGATGAAACGTGTAGCCCATTTGTTAATATATAGGAAATGTTAATACTTAATGTTAATTCTAACTTTCAAAGTGTCTTTTGAATAACTAATGTGAATATGAAGAATGGAATTTATGGAGACTTTAAACCTTCTATATTTTAAAACTAAAGAATTTTCATCGTGGAAAAAATATTGGATGACACATCAGCCATAATTAATGTCAAATGAATAATAATCAAGCAAATATGGTTTAAGTCCGTAATATTCTTTTTATTAAGTTTAATTAATAATTTTAATAGAAGGATATAATGGATAAATAGTGGGTAATCATTTTTATAGTTAGATATTAGATTGAATAATTTGACACTAAATGACAAAGTATTGAAAATATCTCATTCTCTTTCTCTCTTGCCTCTTAACAAACTTAGGCAACAAGTTTTCAAACCTTTCCACTCATTTTCCACTCACTCCACTATCTCACTACAATCCCACAAAACCCTCACCATTCTCATTTTACAGCTCAAGTTCTTTTCCAAAACTCTCACACACTTACCTCAAAAACTAGAGTCACACTTGTTTTCTCATTCTAATCTATAAAAACAAATACTTCAACCTTCTTCCAAACAACAAATTCATCAACACCACAACACCAATTCTCAAATCCATCAACCATCTTCAACAAACATCAACCACAAAACTCACCAAAAAAAAAAAAATCAACAATTCAAAACCAAAAGATGCATTGAGCAAAAATTAAATTAAGAAGCAATTGAAAACCTGTTTTTCTTTACTTTTTAGTCCATGATGCTTATATTTCTGAAAACCTGTTTCTGTTGCAGATTTGAGCGATTTCAGGAAAGAACAAACCCTGAAATGAGTAACGAAATCCAAGACAGATTGAGCGATTTACCCGATTCCATTCTTCATCACATTCTCTCCTTTTTGAATATCAAACAAGCTTTCCAATCTTCCATACTCTCAACAAGATGGAAGAATCTCCCAAACAATCTTCCATCTCTCAAATTTGATGTCCTACACTTCAAATCTATGGAAAGTTTCGAAAATTCAGTGTCTCAGATTTTATCTCATCGCGGTGATTCCACTGTCCTCCACACTCTAGAATTTACCCGCCCGGAGTATTTTGTGGAGCCTCATATAATCAAAAGCGCTGTAAAATTTGCTGTAACTCACCATGTCAAGCGGTTACAGATTATTATCACTTGTAATATTCAACGATTTCGCCGTTGCTTGTTCTCTTTGCAAACTTTAACATCTCTTCAGCTTTGTGTTTACGAAGGTATTCAACATTGGGAAATGCTATTTCCGAATTCTCTGAATTTGCCTTTGTTAACAAACTTATCTCTGTCCGGCTTCTGCTTTGGCCCTGGCGCTGGCGATGATGGTTGCGCCGATTGCGCTGAGCCATTCTCGGCTTTTAACAAGTTGAATACTTTGACAATTCTGTTATGTAGAGTTCTGAAAGCACGGTGTCTTAGTATATCAAGTACTACACTTATTGAGTTAACTATGTCGGGATATTATTTGAGTTCTGATGACCAATTCGAACTCCATTTACGTGCCCCGAGTCTTTGTAACTTTGCTTTTACTGGTACACCAAATCAAAAACTATGTGTGAGCCATCCTTGTTCTGTTAAGCACTTATACATTGATGCAACAAACATAAGCAACAATTTTGTGATTGTAAATTCCGATTCCCCGGTCGAAGAGGATTCTGTAGTCTTACTCAGCTGGCTGCAAGAGCTTGCTAATATCAAATCATTGACGGTCTCTTCTAATACTCTTCAGGTTTTGAGTCTGACTCTGACATATTTTAATTTTTACTTTTACTCTATCATGTTTAGAATAAATGTAAATCTGTCTATCTGCATAGGTTCTCTCTATTGTTCCTGATTTATTCAAAGTAAAATTCATTTCAATGTGTAACTTGGAGTCCCTGAAAGTAGAAATGAAACCGCTTACACCTGAATTATACATGGGTTTGGATGTAGCAGCGTTAATGAAAGGAGATAAAGATACCGGAATTAATTTGATGCAAGGGCCATTCATACCTGATGGAGTAGTGGATTTTTTGCTTCAAAACTCACCTTCAGCAAAGGTTAACATTATACCAATTAATGCTAGAGGATTTTGATATTCAAAAGTTTTGTCTAGAGATTGGAATCAAGAGAGTTGGATGCACTATAATTGTTATTCTGACAGCAAATTGAAGGGCAGGGCTTCTGTCTAATTGTAAGGTTGAATTCTATTCACCTCATATTCAAATTAGTTAATAGTTGTATAAAGAAATTAAATACAGAAATGCAAGGTTGAATCCTTGAAATTCCACTTGTTCATCATATTTAATAATAAATTTCAACCACCAAACTATTTATCATAAAAAAAAACTTTGATTATGTTTCGTTTACATTTCAAACAAGATAGTTAAGACATTATAAATGACTAATAGTAATATTAAATTCCTCAATAGCATTTCCAGATGTAGAATTATACCAAACAGTCTTAGCCAAAGCATAACCCCTAGCAAACCTAAAAGCACCAGTTCCTCCAACAATAGGCATTTCTCTAACTTCATCTACAATAACATTCCTTCCAAGCATAGTAAGTGTACTCCCTTTGTATCTCCCTTCTATAAAAACAAAATTAATATCCATCTTAAAAGCAAATTCACCTTGTTGAGAAGCCAATGCATAAGTTCCTTGAGCTCTTCCAATAAGCTTTGAACTTAGATTTTGTTCTTTAGTCAAAGGGTTGTCTATAATGTATGTGGATCCAAAAGGACCATGAGATGGTTCACTAGGTGGGTTGATGATTTTGAGTGTGGTTGCCTTTTCACCATCTAGGATGTCATGAAAATAGAAGTGTAAATGGGTGAGACTTTGTTGATTTTTTGAGGGTAGCATTATATGAGATTCTTTTGAAGACATTACTCTTCCATGAACACTCATGAAGTAACTAGTGAAAAGAATAAAGAAACTAAAAATGGGAGTCATTCCTGTGGTAGTGAGTGTAAAAGGCTAAAAGCAATGCTTTATTTATAGAATTCTTAGGATTTGAATAATATTAAAATATGTTTTGAATAGTACACATAAAAATTTAATATATATCTTTGTGGAAGTGAGTGTAGATTTTTAAAAAATTGATTTTTTTTTTTAAATTTTAAAAATGAATTTTAAACTTTTTAAAATATTAAAAGTTATATATATATATTTTTAACACTAAAAGATTAATTTTGACATTCAGTAACATAAATATATATTATTGAATATCAAAATATAATTGAAATCATAATTTTTTCAAGAAATTATTTCTCAAAAATGATTTTTATGAAAAATAGTTTCAAAATTAAGTTTTTTTTTTATTTTGATATTTAAAGAAGTTTTAATAAAATGATAAAATATCTAAAATAATATTTTGAAAATAATTATTTAAATTAAAATTTTTATGAATTTTTTTACACAAAATTATATCATATTATAAAAAACATTTTTAATAAAAGTAAAATAAACGGGACCATGTGTTTGATTTAAGGTGATAATGTTTTTTGCAACAACATAAAAGTTATGTCATTTACTTTATGCAAGCCAAGTTGATTTTGAAACATACTAATTCCGAAATAACCTTAGGATGTTTTGTGATATATCCGAAAGAACCTAGGACAGATTCATGTGTTAAATTAATTAACAACAAGCTATAGATCTAGTTGTGCAATCAAAAAATTAGTGCTAGTAGTCAAGTAGTATTATTGTATATTTGTTTACTATAAAAACCATGGGCAATCAAATGGTACTAGAAAATACCATCGTGGGACTCGTGCTTAATTATTTTATTAGAGAAACTACTATTTAAAAATTCTATCAACCGTGGGTTATTAGAGAAACTACTCGCACATCGTGGATTTAATATTAAGCATAGTGGGTTATTAGAGAAACTACTATTTAAATCTTGGGTTTCTCTACTATTAGAATTTTTTTTTTTAAATAGTAATTTCTCTAATAACCTCGAGCTTAATTATTTTAGAAAATACAATAAACACTATTTTAAATTCACTAGACATCTATCTATCCGTGCATCATTTTATTAAATTATTATCGATAAACACTGATTTAGAAAAATATATAATATATTTTTATTAATGTTTTTTATTGAGTTTATTTTTTATTTGTATAGTTAACAATAATTTAATAGTATATATTTTTTAAAAAATAAAAATAAAAAAAATAAAAAAAACTCTCAATATAAAATAAGAGTTGTGGTTAATAAATTGATATTTAAAAATGACGTGGAGTATTTCAAGCAAATGATTGATCGAGAAAAAAATATGAAATGGAGATGGATTATTTTCATTTATTTTATTTTTTATTCATTTATGTAAGGAAAGTAAGAATATCATAAAAATTTAATTGATTATTTGTGACCAATATCTTCTCAAGTAACTTTTTTTAAGAAAAATCTCAGTGTGGTGGTTTAAAATATAACCTCCACGTTTTCAATTATTATTAAGAAAATATTATTATTATTATTATTATTTATAAATTTATTAAATATTTAAAATATTTTTATATAATATTTATTTTAATTTTAAGAGTTTGATCTATCAATGAAAAAAATTGTCATGTGTAGATAGATAATTTTGAAGCAGTAAAATGATAAACATGATATGCAAGTCTCAATCTCATCAAATGGAATAATTTCTCAACCATTTCATTATAATAAATTCATATATTATTGTTATTGGAAAGTATATCATGATTAAAAATCAATATTTGATTTACACTTATTATTTTCAAATTAAACATTATAAACCGTCAAAAAAGACTTGAATATTATGGATTAAGGAAATCTAAGGTATAATTGAGATCAAATCAATAAATTGTATGATTTTCAATTGACTGATCGATTCGGCGCGACAAAAAAAAGATTACAAACTTGCAACCTATAAAAACAAATAAGGAAAACTAAGGTACAATTGAGATCAAATCAACAAATCGCGTAACTTTCAATTGACTGATCGATTCGGCGTGATATAAAAAAATTACAACCTTGTAACCTATAAAAACAAATAAAAATGTATAGTAAAATGTACTAAAATAATAAAAATAAATCAAAACAATGAGAATAATAATGTTGAAACTCTTATGTTGCACAATGTTGATTTTAATACTATAATCTTTTGATAAGAGAGATCAATGATTGTCTTAATAGGAAGTGGAAATAACCTGTAAAAAGGAAGATAAAAAAAAAGTAAAATGTACAAAAAAAAAATGATAAACTACGAAGAAAGAAAAAGAAAAAAAAAGAATGAAGAAAAAAAACGATAACTTGTAATGCAAATTATATAGGGAGTGAAGATTGGTTAGAAAGAATGAATGATGTAGATTAATTTGAGAGAGTGAAGAGTGGTTACTAAAATCAAGTGAGTGAAGAAGTTTTCATTGATATTATTTTAAATAATCACTTAATATTATTATTATTTATAAACTTAATATTATTATTAATGATTGTAAATGATAAATTCTTAGAAATTAAAATCCCTAATTTCAATCATAAAATTTTTGGAGGGAAAAATTGATGGAGAACTTATAGGATTATAATTTACTATGATGTTAGTGTTTATTGGGAAAAACCCAGTATGCTTAATTATTTAATTAGAGAAACTACTATTTTATAAAATAGTGTTTATTGAGACTCTATTTAAATCCATGTTAGTATTTATTGGAAAAACTCAAGTCTCACATTGGCTAAATATATAACTCACAAAGGATTTAAATAGAGTGATATTCATCATCTTATCAACCGATTTTGTAAGGTGAGTTAGGTCAAACTCTAATTTTAACATGGTATCAAGAACCTATCGATTCCGGCCACCCACCATTTAATATGCGCACCAAACCCAAAATGTGCTGGGCGCAAGGGGATTTACAATATTTGTTACACTTACGCTGTATTTATTAAAAATAATTTTTAGTAAAATATATTAATGAAATATAAAATGTTAAATAATGAAATTATAAAATTAGTTAATCGCATAGTTTTATATCAATATCTCTTATCTAAAATAAAAAATAAAATAATTTTTTTTATTTTTATCAAAAAATTGTTTATTATTATAATATTGTATTATTCATTGTAATAGTGAACTATGAAATGTAGTGTAAAAGTTGGTGTAAGAATATTAGAAAGTGTTAATATGATGTTTAGTTAACTAACTTTGATAATAAACTCACTCCCATTGTCGAGCCTAATGCATTTTAATGTGATTTTTGATTAGGTGTTTTCCGGTTTTATCTTTAATTTTAAGAAATATTATCCATTTTACATTTTTTTTCTTTTAAATTTAGTTTTAGTATATTTTTATTAGTATAATAATAAAAGAACCTCAATTTTAATACATATTCTAAATTAATGATTAATCAAATACTTTATATTATTTCTCTTTAACCAAATAGATTTTTGTAGTTTGTTGATTTAAATGCAGAATTAAATAGCAAAATGAGCAATGAATAATCATGAGAAAGTATGAACATGACCCAAGAATTGCACTTAAACACAAAAAGAGAAGAAGCTAACAATATGGTAATGTTTTGGAGTAATGTTGGGTTAGTGTCACACATCTTTGTGTGACCGGAAGCTACATGGGAGAGCGAGCAAATTTATGAACCATAATACAGAATATTCTATAGTTGAGTTTAAATATGAGTTAAGTCCACTATTATAGTGTTATATTTATAAAAATTCTCAAATAAAAGTTACGTTAGGGTTTTCGCTCAATGAGGTGACGCTTGGACATTACTTTTACATAATATGGGGATTGTCCTCCCAATAAGACATGTACACAATACCATTATCCCTCCACCAGTTATGAAGACTGGGTCGTACTACGACTTTCTGAAGAATATGTTGTCAACAATCTCCCCAGTCAAGAGGGAAAAATCATCACCTCATAGGGTTTTCTAAGTCTTAGGCCCAAAGGCCTCTATAAATACTTCACCCTAATAGAAAAGGGGACATATTGTTAGATAAAACTTCTAGATTGAATGAATCTAGACTGAAATCATGAACGAATCACTTTTCTTATAGTATTTTAAGCACTCTCAAATGTCCTAGAGTTTCTATGCAGGAATACCTAAGATAATTCAGTATATACTTGAATTTGAACAAGACAGATGAAAACTCGAATGCAGGGAAGAGATTCTAGATTTTTTGAAGAGGATTTGAAGTTTTGTAATGTGATTTATGAATTCGGAATGACTTATTTATAGGTGATCATGACTTTCTGAGTCTTAAGATACTAACTGCAAGTATATAGCCTAATCGCATTGTAATAAAAGATATCGATCCCACAGAAACTCGATAATCAACCTAGCACTATCGGGATGTTACTATGTTTAGCTAAGACGAGTGATGTTTTAGTTTTAAGGAACGAGAAAGTAAGAATTTAAAATTAAATTAAGTTATGATAGGAATATCAGTCTGTAACTAGTATAACTTCACGAATTCAATAAATGCTCGACTTATAAAGGTTTATCAAATTATCTTTCTGTAGAAAATATTGGTTTAAAAGTCGTAACTCACACTCTCGTGGTCTTGCCTATTACTATACTCCTAAGTCAGATTGAGCGCTCTCGTGGTGTAATAATACACAGGGTGGCACTCGCCACCCCCTCTCTCCTGGGAGTTCCTTTTCCCATCCCCAATTCTCTTCCTACTTGTTACCGATTCATATATCAGTCACCAATTGTTTACGATTCAAACTCAGTTCTTATGTATACATTAATGATTATCCAATTATATCGTACAATTAGTTTCTCCAATTTTCTACTATGTCTTCAAACTCATCACACTCTTCCGATCATCATCTTCGATTAAAACTCAATTAATCTAACAATTGCCAAAAATCAATCATAATAACAACAATTATCCACCAAACAAAATCAGTAAAGAATCAACTTCTTATCAAAATACATAATTCATCAAATTCGTCATAGGTTGCCATAAACCCTAAAAAAACCTCAAATCAATCACATACAATCTAAACCTTATATCAAATATAATGAAAGGTAATACTCCTCATACCTTAGATGTCAAACTTGAATTCCCTTTCCTTGAGGTCTTCAAGAAACCTCTGAGTCCTCGCCTTTATTTCTTCGTTCCTCAGAGTAGTTTTTCCCAAAATTTGATCGATCTCCAAAATTCTCCCAAAATCTGATTTTATTATTTCCTCTATTACCCTCCTCGGGCCTCTTATACAATCCCGTTTTTATCCTCACTATCTCAATCCATATTTACCACTTTATCCATAAAAATCTCTAATGTTAATATTTATCTAATTATTTAGATTAATACTCTATTAAATCAAAATAATCTTACTAAAATAATAACTTAAAATTTATCCTCGAATTATATTCTTATTCCAACATCTTCCCATAACACATTATTATATCATCATACGTCATAACCATCAACCATCAATTAAACTCAACAAATCACGCTAAATTAATTAAATAATTGATTAAATAATTAATTTAGATTTCTGGGGTGTTACACCAGTCAGTTGTTAGGACATCTCCTTTGACATCTTTGTCCATGTCCAAATTTCTTCAGCTTTATCATCTATGTGTTTTACCAAAGTTTAGTCAAACTTCAGGAGCTTTCAGTTTTGAAGGCAAAAATGTGGTAGGGGTGGCAAAATGGATGAATCAGGTGGATATGAATTGAATTGTTAATGGATGAATTAAAACAATACATTAGTCCATTAACAATCCACTAAAAATTTCTGAAAGATATTCAATCCAATCCATCCATTAAGGATAAAATCCATCTTATCCATCAGTTAGCTTATTTTTAATGGATGCATATCCATCCATCCAATTTTTTTTCCAAAATATATATTTTTTTGAAAAAAATCAATATTTTTTTATATTATAAAAAAATCTATTTTTTCATTTTTAAAAATAATTGATTTTTTTTTTATTTTGGAAAAAATCAATTTTTTTTTCGAAAAAGTAAAAAAAAACTATTTTTTTATATTTTCGAAAAAAATCGGTTTTTTGATATACTAAAAAAATGTCATTTTTTTATATTTTTGAAAACAAAATCAGTTTTTTGATATCTTTGTAAAAATCGTTTTTTTTTTCCGAAAAAAATCGGATTTTTTACATTTTCGAAAAAAATCGTTTTTTTTTTAAATTTTCGAAAAAAATGGTTTTTGATATTTTCAAAAACAAATCATTTTTTTGATATTTTCGAAAACAAAATTGGTTATTTGATATTTTCGAAAAAAAGTCGTATTTTTCATATTTAAAAAAAAAAACGGTTTTTTTAAATATTTTCGAAAAAATCATTTTTTTTATATTTACTAAAACAAAATCGGTTTTTTGATCTTTTTGAAAACAAAATTGTTGCAATGATATTTTCGAAAAAAAATCAATTTTTTGACATTTTAGAAAAATAATCGGATTTTCGATATTTTTGATAAAAAAATCGATTTTTTGATATTTTCGTAAAAAAAAACAATTTTTTTGATATTTTTGAAAAAAAAATCATTTTTTTCATATTTTTGAAAAAATGGTTTTTTTAAATTAAAAACACTTTTTTTTTTTAATTTTCGAAAAAAAATCGATTTTTTGTATTTCTGTAAAAATCATCAATTTATTTATAAATAATCCATTATTATTATTATTTTTAAATAGATATAATGAATATAAAAACAATTCGTTGGATCATTAAAATATGTTGGATTAGATTAATCCATACATATAAATGGATGAATTTAGTCCAATCCGATAACTTACTTTTTATATGGTGGATGAATTGAATGGATTTTTAATAGATGAATTTGATAAATTTTGTTTTAATGAATCCAATTGTGACCTCTAGTATACGGAGTGTTGTGCTGAGGTTTGATGTGCAAAAGCGGGATGTGTGTTGGTTCTTGTTTGGCATGTAGCGGGTGGTGCAGAGTTGTTGTCGTGATGGAGTTTTAAAAATAGAAAAAACAAAAGTTAATTTTTTTCTAAAACTTACAAACGAAATATTCTTAAAACAAAATAAAAACTAACTATTTTTTTGAATTATTTTAAAAGGAAAAGAAATTAATTAATAAAATAAATTAAAATTAAACTAATTAAAGATTACCTAATTAAAATTAAATTAATTAAATATAAAGAAATTAAAAATTAAACTAATTAAAATATAAACTAATTAAACTTGAATTAATTCTAAATAATAAGCTAACTAAGTATTAAAAAAAAAGATTAAAACAGGAGAAACACTCGAAACAAATTCTAAAATCAAGAATAAAAAAATGAAAATGACATGAAATGATAAAATTGACTAAAAAATGCACGATTAATGATTAATTAATGTTTAACTACAAAGGAGTAATCAAAGGAGTATCATTAATAAAACAAGTGCCTTTGACGGAATGTTCTTCATTAATGGATTGGGCTCCCACCAAAGAAAACACCTTTCCACTAGCTTAAGATTTCTTTGGCTTCTGACAGCTTGTACTGATGTGTCCCTGTTCACCATAGTTGAGAAAGGTAGGCATAGTAGCTATGCAGCCTGCCACCACATGTCTTATTCGTCCACACTTGAAGCACTTATTCACTTAATTTTGACAGGTATTATCACGATGACCCGTGCTCCCACATCTGAAACATTTCGTAGGATTGAGATTTACCCCTCCCCCACTTGGCTTCTTATCAACAACAACTTTTTGATTCCCTTTATCAGTCGGAGCACTATAAGGAGTGCCTCTAAATCTCTGTTTACCCTTTCGGTCACTCACAACCTTATAGTGAGCATTTTTTAGCCCAGTAATCATCATCATAGATTCTTCTTTTGCTCACCAGTTCTAGATAGTTCCTGATCTTCTGACAAGCAATTCCCTGTTTTATCTCGGGACGCAACCCGTTCTCAAACTTCAGACACTTTGAAGTCATAACATCTTTAGTATTGCAGTGAGCACAATACTGCACCAACTCCCAAATCGAGCAGCATACTCAACCACTATTATGCTACCCTACTTCAACTCTAGGAATTAGACCTCTCTTGCACTACAAATATCCTCTGGAAAATACTTCTCCCAAAACTCATCCCGAAACACAACCCAAGCAATACCAGTACCTACAGTCTCCAATCTCTGGTAACTATAATCCCACTAGACTTCAGCTTCGCCTTCCATCATTTGAGTACCAAACCTCATCTTTTGAGCATCACTGTAACCCATAATCCTGAAGATTTTCTCAACTACCTTCAACCATTTCTATGCAGCCTCTAGATCATGGATACCCCTTACATACATAGGTGACTCGTTGCTCCTGAGCTGATCCAAGTCACGAAACTCAGCATTCCCAACAACTGGACTGATGTTCTCTACAGCTTATGCCATGGTTTGCATAGCAACAACAAGAGCAACATCATTCCTTCCTTCCATATTGATCAACAAACATGCAAGGTTAGAACACACCAACAACTCCTATTCTAAGGATTGACTAAACTACTACATCTGGCCGGTTGGACCGACATGCTCTGATACTAATTGTAACACCCACTTTCCCATTTTATAAAATAATAAAATAACACGTAAAACCAGAGTTTGATCCAAAATGGAATGCCACATCATCAAAATAACCACAATACTTCTTTATTAAAACAACGGAAAATATTAGTTATTCAACTCATGGCAATGCACCCACATCAATAATAATAATCAACATCTCATGGTTTACAAGTTTTTCAACAAAAATGTGATACGTAACAAAATACGATAATTAAATAAAATATCAATAATAAAATCCCCAATTCCCGTGTTTCGTATTAGAACGATCCTATGACTCGAACAAGCATCACACAATCCATGCATGCTCAAGTACCTGGATTATTTGTACTTCCAACGAAGCACAAATACAATAACAACAAAGAGGTGAGAAACACATTCAATAATTAACGGTGTATAATACATTTCAAGAGTAATATCTCACACAATAAACATACATAATAACATCCATAACAATAGTTATTAACATGACTCATGACTAAAAAACAATTAATATGCAATGTGACTCAACAATGACACAATGTATGTGGTACCAATTCACCTTAGTTCATTCAATCGAACTCGATTCATAAAAGATTCCGGATAAATCACATACACCCATCCGACAATGATTTATCTCCAACACTCTCCACAACTGAGTACAGATGAATCACATACACCCATCCGACAATGATTCATCCCACCAATAATACCTCAATGTATGCATGCAAAATGACTATACACACAACATGTATAACCACATCGTTATACATATACACGATCCATCCGATCACATATGCAACATAAAATACACATACTCACCAAAAGTACCTCACACGAATTAACTAATTAATCATCTAATTAATCCACCTAAGTTTTGTTATTAATTATTTTCCATCACTAATCTTTGATTAAATAAGTCCTAATGTTTACTCCAACACCTCAGATCAAGCTAATCACCATCAAACACGAAATCGGGACAACCATCACTAAAACATCAAAATTGCACCACAACCCTGGTCATACGCGTAATGCACAAAGGCATACACGTATTGCCCAGCTACCAAGCCCCCAAGCCTTTATGCCACTGATACGCATAACACTTCAAGCGTCAACTTCATACGCATATGGACATCCCCTTACGCATATGGCCCGAGCCATTTTCCTCTTGAAATTCTCCTCAAACAGTCTCAATACGTATAACACTCAACCCGTACGCGTATTGCCCAACCATCACACGTGTAACCTACGTGTTTGGGCAGATGGTCGTGCTAGAAAGCTCCTCTTACACGTAATACATCATTATTATGCGTAATGGCGTAGTTCCACGCCCTATCATACACATATGGCCTCTCTTTTACGCATATGGGTAGAAAGACCTCAAAATCTCACAATTTCTTTCTAAGTCCAAATCTGTTCACTATGAGTCTCACTTCCACACTCCATACCAATCCTAAGATGATTTCTACATTGATTTTACACTTTTATTCATGTTAATCTTTCATCTAACATTTATAATCCAGTTTCATAAGTTTCTAGATCTAGATTTGTCACTCACCATCTACAACAACACAAGATCTGCATACATCACAGATTTTACAGAACAACAACAACAATAATTTCATATACAAAATCATTTCATTCAAATCAATTTCATCACAACATATCTACATGGCAACAAAATCAACAAACACCATCATATACAAAAAACCCTATGAGGAAAAGGACCCCTCACTACCCTATCATGTTATTATCACAAATTATGAACCCTTTCTCCCCCCTTACCTCAAATCCTTGATGAAATTCCTGCGAAATTGATCTTTGGAGAATGCCCTACCAGATGTTCTTCCTCTTCCTAGTTCTCCCTCTTGGTCCAAATGTTGTTATGACTAATCCCCTCCTAATTTTTCAGATTAAGGCCTAATTTCATTATTACCCTCACCATAATCTTTTACTAATTTAACCCTTTATTTTAATTAAAAGAAAATAATAATAATAATAATGTTAATGATAATAATATTATTAACATAATAATATAATAATAATAAGAATTATATTTAATTGGGACATATTATTATTACTAGACCTCACCAATACTAATAACACCTCAAGTCTACCCGTCCCACTAAGACTCTATACCAAAACATCTAAGCACACACCTTAAACAAGGTCAACATTCACCAAAAATACTCGACAATTAATAATTTAAAAATGGGGTGTTACACGAAGACCATCCATCATCGATGTTGGCATGCCGTAAGGCTACTCACTATTATTCATTGGCATTGAAAAACCAAAAAAAAGTCTTGCAACTGCAGGGTTAAAGGGTAATTTCCTGGTTGTAGTGGGCATATTATCCCCTGCGACGATATTGGTACAACTGGCGTTGACAAAACTACATTCGAGGTTGTTCTAACAGGCGTTGAAACAACTGCCTCTTAAACCGTCAATTCGACCGGTTGTTCTACTACATTTTGAGGATTGTTCTATGAATTAGAATTATCCAAAGAAGGACGCGTCATTTTTGGTAAAGATTTTCCACTTCTTAAACGCATACAAATATTCAAAACATTTGATGCATGCATAACAATTTCATAAAAGAAACTATAGAAATCTATAATAGATAAAAAGTTTTAGCACAAGTCCCACTATGTGTGTCAATGTGTTTACTACGAAATTTAGTAAACAAACGCTAGTCACATATTAAAGGTTACTTGTAGGATTGACCAAATAATTGGGCATAATGCTAAAAGTTTTCTGATTTTTTGTGTGTAGAAAAGTAAAGGATTTCTTTTTAGTCGAAATCTTTAAGTAACATAATGTAAAAGGGTATATTGTCTAGAAATGTAAAGAATTTCGACAATGATAAAAGGGTAATTTTTTTGTAGAGAATGTAAAATGACAAAAAAAATTAACAAAGGGATGAAAGAAAGACTACAAAGAAGATAAATTGAAGTAAAATACTTTTTATTTAACAGAAATGGTGTTTGGAATCATACATTTTTCTCAAGTAAACTCGTTTCTTGTTACGCCGTGTAGTTTGATTTTTGAGAGTTTTGTAGTGAATTCAACATTCGAATTCTAACACTAGAAGTTCTATTTATACTAAAGGTAGAATAACTACTTGTAACATTCTCCTTTTCAGCATTTAACATATAAGTTTTGCATTCTTTACTCCTTTGAAGTGTCTTCCACATGTCCCTTTGGATAAGACTGAAAAGTAGTTACTTGTTTTGAAAATATTTCTTCGCGCTAACCATTGTTGGTAGACGTATCTCCCTGATTACTGATGTCGAAAATATAAACAATGTCGTCGTCGAAATGTTTGACTAAAATTCCTTTTCAGAAAAATACTAAGTCTGGATCCTTATCTTACACCTAGAATTTTAACTTCATCAATGGGAAAGCATATACCGAAAATACTCTTTTAGACTTTCATCTTTTGTCTTAACAAAAATATAATCATTATTTTTTTTTGTAAACAAGGATTTCATTCAAAAAAGAGTACAAAATGTACTCTACCCACATACAAAAAGTGAAGGTCGAGGATTAAACTCGCCAAGAAAGGGAAAGAAAATTACAAGCCAAATTGCGCCTATACCATATGTAACAATGAGTTCTTGTAGAAGTCGTACAAGTTGCAATTGAGTCGGGTCATTTCCCCCATCATGTTCCACTTCCAAATAGATAATTTGATCCTCCAAACAATGTCAATGATGTTCCAATTCGCTTCGTTAAAAATAATGTCGTTCCTAACCAACCAAATATTCCACACCACCGTCTTCCAAGGGGAGCCCTCTCTACCTTTTGCCACTTTAACGGATTTGCTAAAAGTGGTCCAATCCAAAAAATGAGATTTCAAACTAAATCTCAACGAATTTTTACAACCCAACCAATCCGCAATCTCCCTCCAAACCAACCTTACCACTTTGCAATCCAAAAACAAAATATAATGCAAAATATAAACAAGAATAAATGATCATATATAAAATCAATATTACATAGAAATAGCAGGTAACAGACAACAATTGTTACCCCTAAGATTGTAAAACCAATCCTTTAAAAAATTACATTCATTATTCTAATAACTCAACAAATATTAATTATATATATACTACAAGTATAAAGTTCAATAACATATTTTATTTTGCAAAAACTTAAGAAAAACCTCTTTTATTAACCTTACCTAAAACCACACAAGATATTTATCAATGATAAATCTTAACATCAAATTCCTCAATAGCATTTCCAGAAGCAGGATCAAACAAAATAGTCTTAGCCAAAGCATAACCCCTAGCAAACCTAAACACACCAGTACCACCAACAATAGGCATTTCTCTAACTTCATCCATAATAGCATTCCTTCCAAACATAGTAAGTGTGCTCCCTTTGTACCTACCTTCTGTAAAAACAAAATTAACATCCATTTTCAAAGCAAAATCACCTTGTTTAGAAGCCAAAGCATAGGTTCCTTGAGCTCTTCCAATAAGTTTTGAACCTAAATCTTGTTCTTCAGTCAAAGGGTTATCTATAATGAAAGTTGATCCAAAATCAATATGAGATGATTCATTAGGTGGACTGATAATTTTTAGTGTATTTGGGTTTTCACCATCTAGGGTGTCATGGAAATAGAAGTGTAGGTGGGTCAAATTATGTGGTTTCTCTATGCCTAACATTATATTGGACTCTTCTAAGGATTTTTCTAAGCTAGATAAAGAATCCATACTTTTTTTCTTCCTTCAATTGTAGAGCTACTAAAGTGCATGTGAATGTGTGTGGATATGGCTTAAAATGGAGATACTAATTTATAGAAATTTTGGGTGTTAAATAAATATTATTATTTGATTTGAAATGTTTTGTTTTACTTACCAACATGACAATATTATATTCATTTTTACTACTCCCTAACAAGATCCTTTATATAATGTTAAAACCTATATTTGGCAACGGTATGAGATAAACCGAAACACGTTCATATTACAGTTTATATTACAGGGATTGAATGCCTATTAACCCAAAAATAAATGAGGTGAGTATTATCCGAAATACTTATTTAGAGAAAGTGTAATCTCATACAAATTAAAATTGTTAATTTGTTTTGAGGTGTTAGGTGGGATACAATATTTCTTACAGAAACATGATGAAACAAGGCTTTTGTCACGACTTATTAATCTTCTAGAAAATAATAGTGGAAGTTTATTGTGAAGTTTAGAAAATTATTACGAAGTTTATTAAGAATGGGAAAAGAAACATGATGAAACAATTGAATAAGAGAAAATAATGACGATGTGAAGAAGACGGTTTTTAAGTTTTGAAAATTAATAGTGGAAGTATGATGAAAGCAAGCAAGAAACTTGCACAGAGGGGAGTGAACACCCAAGGAAAATATAGCTTCGACCAATCGTAGAAATTTGAAAATCAAACATAAAGATGAAATTTTGTAATATGGTATTAAAAAACAAAAGTTAAAATACGACTTCTTTTAAAAGGTGTGTGATCTATAACTGTCATGAAGGTGCTGTGATCTAGAAGAAGGACCTTCTCATATTATTTTCTAGCTTTCTCATCTCATATTCTTCATATTTTGTATGGACCTTCTCATCGGATGATTCGATTCTGGAGTTGGTTTGGAAATCCACGGTTCCATTCAAAATCAAAGTTTTTGGTTGGTGGTGTTTTTTGAATAGATTGCTACCGACAAAAGTTTCTTTATTCAGTAAGGGCATAATTGTTGATTTTGATGACATCCTTTGTTCGTTTTGCTCGGCGGAACCCGAATCATTAGATCATATTTTGCTTAACTATATTGTCGTAAATTTGATTTGGAAGGAAATTTCCGGTTGGATTGGATTTTTGGATCACGCACACTACGCTAAGGAAGCGAAAAGACAACGTTTTTTTTGCCTTTAACAGCGCTTAAAAGCGCTGCCTAAGGTGGCACTGCTGTAGGTAAAGACAACGTTTTTTTAAAGCAAAAGCGTTGTCTTATGTATACTTTAGGCAGTGCTTTCTAAAGTAGACCTTTAGTAGCATTTTTTCATGAAAAAACGCTTTCTAAAGTCGACCTTTAGCAGCGCTTTTTCTGACTTCTTTATGCTTTCTAAAGTGGGTCTTTAGTAGTGTTTTCTCAGGAAAAAAACATTTTCTATTGCTCCCTTTAGACAACGCTTTCAAAAGCGTTGTCTAATGTATTTTTTCTTTCTCTTTTATGCAGCGCTTATAAAGGAAAATGCTTTCTATTCTTTACTATAGGCCTGTAGACACATATTTTCGACACCATGAATTGAAAGATAAAATGATGCTCTTTGACAGAAGAAGATATTTACAAAGGAAGAGAACTTAAGAAATATATATTTAAAAAGATATTTCGACAGTTTTAGTTAACATGTTGTTTTCGACAGTTCGACAGAATTGGGTGACAACTGAAGTGTTCGACATTTCGACAAAGAGAGATGATGCATTGTTTCTACAAATTTAGTTGATATGTTATGTTTCGACAATTCGACAAGGCTGAAGGGACGCGTCATTTCGACATTAAGGATAAATTCGAATTCAAATAGTTATTTCGCTCTGTAGAAGGACGTGTGGGAGCTTCTGAAGAAAGAAAGACATGCAGAAAGCCAAGTGTCATTAGTCTTAGGATTTTTCCGTTGATAGAAGTTATTTTATTTGTATATAAATAGGGAAATGTTTGTTAGATTGGGTGTGTGATATTGTGTGTACAAATTCCTGTTAAAAATTACTCAAAGTACCCGTGTGAGAGAAAAGAGTTTGATTTCTGGAAAAATGTACGTGTGAAACACCATTTTTATGCAGTTTAATACAATTTCATGTTATTTAACATTCTTAAATTTTTTATGATTCCTGTAATTTACAAGTTCTTTAATTTTGCCAACCTTTACTTTCCTTGTCATTTATCTTTTCACATTACCAAAATTTACTTAGTTTACGTTTTCGCCAAGAAATCTTATTTTTGTTCTTCGTTTCATAGAATCATATAAATATAATAAAAACCTTAGTAAAAGTAAAACAACACAAGATGGCTAAATCATCACTTTCGACCAAAGCACTTATGTCCTAGGATTTGTATGGTTGATCCTGCAAGTAAACTAATCCAACATTAGATTAGAAACCAGCGGTTGTTCGACGGAAAATTATCAGCGAACAAATTGGCACGCCCAGTGGGACCTTAGTGCGCAAAAGATATTATAACAACTCTTAGTCAAAAAAGGTTTTAACTCGTTGCAGGATTCTAAGAAGCGGTAAGTTAGCCGTAACCGACGTAGAAAGGCCTAAACGAACAAGAGTAAGAAGAATGACGAATCCGCCACATAGTCAAAATGAAGATACTACGGTGCTTAACCCTATCCCTTCGATTGGAGGAAATACAGGGTCACTTTCTGTATCAGAAGCCATGCCCTCTTCGTCAGGGTCAATACCTGCATTTGCAGTATCTCAAAATGCGCCTAGTTTTTCTTCCATAGGACCCCAAATGTCCATGGGAACGCCTTCCCCTATAGGGAACGTCCATAGGCCTTTTTCGACGAACTTTACGATGCCTTTGTTTGGTAGGGAACAATCTTATGGGATGCCCACCACCACTATGGCAAGTTTGCAGAATATGTCTTCAGTCTATTCTGACTCCTTATTGAATAAGTCATCATCATTGCAAGGATCAGGATCTGGTGGAAACATGGAAAGAATAAATTAATTCCCACCAGGATTTCAAAATTATTCGCCAGCAATCACCACAAATTCGGCAAACGCCATTAGGCAACAAATGGATGAGAGCAATCATGAGATGGTCCATATGTTAACACAACAAATGGGAGAAGTGTTTAATCCTCTGATATGAAACACAACCCAAACCAACCAATTCTCGGCAGAACAAATGACGCGTATTGCCAGTTTCTTCGGCGTACCCCAAACACAGCCCAGAGAGCAAACAGTTCCAAATCCTAGGAACATACCAAAAACCAGAGGTTAGTAGAAATTCCCCAAGTCAACATTAGAAACCAAGAGGAAGCAGTCGAACATCCTCAAGTAGAAACTCCTGCCCAGCCAGAGCCTAGGAGAATTCTAGTCCAAAGTGGTCTAGACGCTAATCATGTTGTGCAGCAGATGCGTTATAACAATATGCCTGCCGAAAACAACCTAGCAGCCATTGTTGAAAGAATAATGACACAAAATGGGGTAAATACAGGATTACAAAGGCCTAGTTATGTCTCCCCATTGTCTGAGCATATTCTACAACAAGAATTACCCCCAAGGTGGAAAGTTTCCAAGTTCACCAAATTTTCAGGGGATACTAGTGAATCAACTATAGAGCATGTTGCACGTTATCTAATTGAAGCAGGGGAAATAGCAAATAATGAAAATTTAAGGACAAAGTATTTTCCATGTTCTTTGACAAAAAATGCGTTTACTTGGTTTACGTCTTTGCCTACAAACTCCATTTATACGTGGACCCAATTAGAAAGATTGTTCCATGAACAATTCTATATGGGGCAAACCAAAATAAGCCTGAAAGAATTGGCCAGTGTTAAAAGAAAACTCTCTGAGCCAATAGATGACTACTTGAATAGGTTTAAATTACTAAAGGCCAAGTGTTTCACCCAAGTACCTGAACGTGAATTGGTCAAAATGGCCGCAGGTGGTCTAGACTACTCTATAAGGAAGAAACTAGACACCCAATATTTAAGAGACATGTCACAATTGGCAGATAAGGTGAGACTAGTCGAAAAACTAAAAGCTGAGAAATTCAGAGTAAATAAAACAAAAGGGAGAGAGTGGCTTATGTAGGGATGCACCAATAAGACGAAAATGATGTAGATAACATAGACGAACCATCCTATTTCGACGAACAAGAAATTGACTTAGCACAATTAAAACAGGGACCACCATACTCTTGTAGAATGCTAGTTCCGTCGAACGGAAAAAATCCAGTAGAGCCCGAAAAGAATGATAAGTTTCCAAAAAGAACTTATACGTTCGACGTCACCAAGTGTGACAAAATTTTCGAAATATTAGTCGAAGACGGTCAGATGATAGTTCCACCAGATACTAAAGTGCCTCCTATGGAACAGTAGAAAAAGAGAGGTTTTTGTAAGTACCATGGTTTTCAAGGTCATAAAACGTCTCAATGTTTCCTTTTCAAGGACCTAGTGCAGAATGCTATCCGTGATGGAAGACTGAAATTCATTGACAAGCAAAAGAAACAAATGAAAATTGACTAAAATCCCATGTAGACTGTCGACGCCCACTACACTGAGCCATTAATCATCAACATGGTGGAAGTGGAAGAGAGTTTTAAGTGTGGATTCGAAATGGTAGGAGCTACTGAAGGCTTCAATACCAATGTCAACATGGTGGAGATTACTGAAGATCTCGCAAACAAGGACGAAATAACTGAATGGCAGAATGTTAAGCGCAAGTTTGAAGGCGAATCAATTGGTTACAGTAAGAAAGTCACTGAAGGCCTCAACGACCTAGCCAAGATTGGAGGTACAAAGAATCTTGACAAAACAAAGGCTGGCGAAGTCACTGAGGATTTTCCCCCAGCAAAAGTGGAGGCCACTGAAGGTCCCATCAACATGGTTAAAGTGAAGACCACTGAAGGCCACAACAAACCAAGCAACGACGAAGGCACTGAGGACTCCGTCAAAAAAGATTGGGGGATTACTGACAACCCTAATATGACAAAAAACCAAGAAATTTCCGACAACCTGAATAATGTTGAAAAGGAGATGATGAAAGCTTTATTAACAATGATGGAGTGGACGAAAGTGTTGTCATGCTGAAAGCAAAGGTTGACAAAATGTCTGAGAAACCAACCACCTATGGAATCCTGCGAAGAATTATGGAGGATCCTAAGGGAAGTCAAGTCAAAAACTGCTGCCCAGAAGCCTGTGAAGGAGCACTTCCAACTGATGGAGACAGTTCAACAAAAGAAATGGGTGAAGCTGAGAGGAAGTTGATCGAAAAAATGGACAAGTTGAAGATCACTAGTGGTAAATTAGCTGGTATCAACATGATCTAAACTTCTCAAAAGAACCCAAACTTAGCTCTTGAGGAATTCCGTCGAGAAGAATATCAGAGGCTGGCATATCCTAAGGAGGAAGAAAGTCTGATTGATTTTATGAAAAAGTGTCAAAGGAAGAAAGCTGAAGTAATGTTGTGTCCACGCTGCAACGCTATTTTCGACAAGAAAATGGAAGACAATCTGGAGGTGATAGAATATTCCAAAAGAAAGGGAAATTGGGGGCAAGACCATCCCAAAAGGCAGATAAATATGATCCAAGAAGAATAGAGCATCACCAGTCAGGGATTGGAGGTCGAGGAAACCATTCATATAAACCAATAAACAAAGGCGTCGATGATAGATGGGTACAACCCATCAGGGACGCTCAAGGGAGAAAGGAGTGGATCAGTTTCAACATTCAGAAAGGTTCTTCATTAGCACAAGGAACGAGAACTGAGAAGCAGGAACCATGGGTTTACCCTTCAGAAAACTACAAAGGAAAAAACCCTATGACTAAGTCTCAGTGGAGAAGATTCCAAAGGCAAAAGAGGGTCGAAAAGGAAGCTATGGAGAAGGAAATGACAAAGAAAGATACTGGTGAAAAAGGTGATGTTGCACATACTCACAACCTCCAGGAAGCAGAGAAGAAAGAGATTTCAGACAACAAATCCCCAAGTACAAGTGTGGGGCGAATAAAGCCAAAAGAGCAAGTCCAAGATGATGAAAAAATGACTGACGACTTCGCGTCTGGTTCTGAAGCCTCTTTCTATGTAGTATGCAATGTTGTCTCAGTGTTACCAAGGGATTATGATAGAGTAATGCAGATGGAAGACGAAGACGATGGTGTCGAAGAGGAACAAATGACTCACAAACCCGTATGCTATTACATTATGAACAATGGCTGTGTGGAGGAGCAGAATGAGTTCTTCGAAATACCAAATGACTCGCTGAATGGACATTTGAAGCCCTTGTTTATAAAAGGGAAGATTGAGAATGTTGGAGTAAACAAAATACTAGTGGACGGAGGGGAAACAGTAAACTTAATGCCCCATTTCATGTTGAGAAAGATTGGCAAAAATGACTCTGATGCCAAACCACACAATATGGTATTGTCGAATTATGAAGGAAAGATAGAGACTACCATGGGAGTTATCCAGGTGGATTTAACAATTGGTACAATAACAAGACCAACAATGTTTATGGTAATAGCGTCGAAAGAAAACTATAACCTCCTCCTAGGGAGGGAGTGGATACATGGCGTAAGAGATGTACCTTCGTTGATGCACCAGAGGATTGCTATTTGGAAATCATATGGAATAGTAGAGAATATATAGGCATATTAAAGCTATTTCATGACCAACGTAAATCACGTCGACTACCTTAGTTTCGACAAAAATTTGGCTCACATTCCCCCATGTAGTCTAGCCAATTTTGACCTCAAAAAGACTGACAATGCATATTGCTCCATGTACCTCCACCCTAGATATGGCTTCCAGTGGGATAAAGAAGTGATGGACGAGTCGAAATATATATGGGGAACTTCCCATATATAACCCACTAGGTGGGGAAGCGAATTTGTAGATGATGACTGAAGCATTTGCGTTAGAAAGAATTATGGCTTACATAGCCGAAAATAAACTCAAAGCGGCACTTGAAGCTGAAGTGAAATTCATGGTTGTCGAAGCCAGTCAAAGAAAGTCTAACCAACAAATTCTAGAAATAGACGTTGAAGAAAATACTAAGGAAATCCCAGATGGCGAATGGAAAAATCACAAGCTCGACGCCATTTATGATGACGAACCTCTGGGGTTCGAACAAGATCCAATGATGACCAACATGAAGATGGAGGCTCAATACCCATTGGAGGAAATAGACTTGGGACAGGGGGTAGAAAAAAGGCCAACTTATATAAGTGCCAAGATGGACCCTCGGTTCAAGGTCGAAATAGTCCGTTTGTTGAAAGAGTTCAAAGACTGCTTCACATGGGACTATGATGAGATGCCTGGTTTAGATAGAAGTTTGGTCGAATTGAAGCTACCAATAATAGAGGGGAAAAAACCAGTAAAGCAGACTCGAAGACACTTCGCACCAGAAATTCAGTCGAAAATAAAAGAAGACGTCGAAAGACTTATGAAATGCAAATTCATCCGCACAACCAGGTATGTCGAATGGATTGCAAATATAGTGCCTGTAATTAAGAAAAATGGAAAACTAAGGGTATGTATTGACTTTCGAGACTTGAACTCAGCTACCCCAAAGGATGAATATCCTATGCCAGTATCAGAAATGCTTATAGATTCTGCAGCAGGCCTCGAGTACTTAAGTATGTTAGACGGATACCCTGGCTATAATCGGATCTTTATTGCAGAAGAAGATGTTTCTAAAACAACATTCTATTGTCCTAGAGCAATAGGGACTTACGAATGGGTAGTAATGCCCTTTGGTTTAAAAAATGCTGGAGCAACTTACCAACGGGCTATGAAATCAATTTTTCACGATTTTATTGAAACTTTCATGCAAATTTATATTAATGATATTGTAATCAAGTTTTTTTCAGGAAAAAATCATTTAGACCATCTTCGACAATCCTTTGAAAGGATGAGGAGGTTTGGTTTAAAAATGAACCCCCTTAAATGTGATTTTGGTGTGCAGGCGGATGATTTCTTAGGTTTTATGGTCCACAAGAAAGGGATCGAAATAAATGAAAACAAAGCCAAAGCCATAATGGAAGCGAAAACGCCATCAACAAAAAATGGGTTGCAGTCTCTGCTAGGGAAATTCAACTTTCTCAAAAGGTTTATCTCCAACCTTAGTGGAAAAACGCATGCCTTCTCTCCTCTACTCCGACTAAAGAATGAAGACTTTGCATGGGGGAAAGAACAACAAGATGCTTTCGACAAGATCAAATAGTATCTTGCTAGTCCTCCAGTTTTGATGTCCTTTTGTAGAAAAAGAAGTATGAGGTTATATATTTCAGCATCAGACAAAACCTTGGGAAGCATGTTGTGTCAAGATGTTGAAAATAGCGTCGAAAGGGCCATCTATTATCTCAACAAAATCTTAAATGATGCTCAAACTAGATATAGTGTGATAGAGAAATTATGTTTGTGTGTATATTTTTCTTGTACAAAGTTAAAACACTATATAAAACTTGTTGATGTATATGTTTCTTCTCATTTCGACGTAATAAAGTATATGTTATCTAAATGATGCTCAAATATTTGCAAAAGAAACAGGTTTTAAACTCTTAACTTCGACACCTTATTATGCCTAGGAAAATGGACAAGTCGAAGCAGCAAACAAGGTTGTGATAAATTTGATCAAAAAGCACGTGGATAGAAAACCTAGAAACTGACATAAGACTTTGGATCAAATTTTATGGGCTTGTCGAACATCTCCCAAAGAAGCAACAAATTCTACTCCATTCAAATTGACTTATGTACATGATGCAGTGCTACCAGTCGAAACTTATTTATAGTCGATACGAGTTCAAAGGCATCGTGAAATCCCATCAGAAATATATTGGAGCATGATGATGGACGAATTAGTTGATTTTGACGAAGATAGGTTGCATGCGTTAGATCTGATAAAGAGGCAAAAAGAAAGAGTCGAAAAGTTTTAGAACAAGAAAGTGAAATTTAAGACCTTTTTAGTGGGTGATCTTGTTTGGAAAGTGATTATTCCTATGGATCGAAAAGATAAATTAATGGGAAAATGGTCTCCTAAGTGGGAAGGACCTTTCCAAATTTTAAAACTTTTTTCAAATGGCGCATATGAGGTCGAAGAGATAGACAAAGATAAACGAATACTAAAGATAAATGGCAAGTATTTGAAAAAGTATAAGCCAACATTGCAAGAAGTTAAAATAGGAATAAAATAATTATATAAAACAAAATGATGTGTTTCGCCAAACAAATGGCGTCAATGTCATTACAAAGAAAAGCCTCAAAGGCAGCCAGTAAATAAAAAGCCTATTCCTATTGCAATTTAATTTGTAAGAAAAGACTCTTTAAGCTCTTCAAATTTCCTCTTTTGGATCTGGAGTCGACATTCGTAGATGCTCTTATTTTGAGAAAGGTTGTCGATCTCCTGACTTAATTGTTGAGCTTTATCTGCATGGTGAAGTCCCACTTTAATCTTTTCGTCAATCTCATCTTGCTTGGGTTTCTGGAGGTTTGCTTTACGTTGTTTTTCTTGGGAAATCTTTTGTTGAAGATTGGCTATCTGCTTCTCCAAATTTTGGTTGTTGATGTCACATTCAGCAACATCTTTAGAAGAAACTTCAGAAAGTTTTTGTAGCTCTGAAACTTTATCAGTTGAAGCAGTCATAGCATCCCACTCTACAATTTGAATCTCTGACTTTTTAGAGATTTGTTGGGAGAACTCTTTTTGACGGTGCAGATCTGCACTCACCATGTCAATCATGTGGGCTAGATCCATCACCAGGTGACTTTCTTCAGCATAGGCCTCCAGAACATTTACTTGTTTGAGGGTTTTCTTCAGGTCGAACTGGGCAGTGGGATTTTCACCCAAAATATTGAATAAGTCCACACCAAGTATTTTGGTCTTAATTTCAGTCATGATGACATCAAGTGACCTAACCTCAGAAGTGGCCCCAGAAGTAGTCGAACTGCTGTAGGAAGAGTCTTGAAAGTTTTAGTGAGTGCTGAGCATAACCTTCAGATAGTCTAATGGTTTTATAACTTTTAATCTCCCAAGTTCCTCGCGAGAGAGACTGGTCAAACCAGTTGATAGAGAAGCGCCTTGGGTTTGGGAAGGAAATGGTTGAACACTTCGTCCAGAAGTCGGTCCAACATCTCGTTGTTTCGACTGGTCCTCCTTTTCCTCAATAGTCTTTTCTTCTTTGCTTTCTCCAACCCCAACATCTCGGTCTTTCTTCTGATCACCTTCTTCCTCAGTAGTCTTTCCTTCATTAGCATTTTCGACCTTATCATCCATGTCAGCATCATCATCCTTTTCAGTATTTAATGATGGATGAGGAGGAGAATTATCATCAGATTGGTCATCCATGTTGGTGTTGAAATTTTCTATAGTGTTTGGTTCAGGTTCGTCATCTTTGGGGTTAGCCTCCTCTTGGACCTTCTCCGTCAAAATTGTCTCAGCTTGAGGATGAGTTTTTATCTAATCTACTTCTGCCCCTGACTCTTTGGTCGAACCCTTTGGAGAATTGGGAGTTGAACTAATAGCCTTAGAAGCAGAAGCACTTTGAAATTGTGGCACTCCTTCTGCTGTAGGGTGTTCGTAAACCATAACCTGGACCTGAAAACAAGCAAGAAAGTTAGGGAAAAGAAAATGCGAGTAAAAAGTGAATACCATTAGTCAAAATTAAGTTTACCTGAGGGATCTCAGTATGGAAGCTAGAATTACCACTCTCTGCATCTTTTGTATGAGCTCTGGTAGTTGGACTGGTAGGGGGAGTTTTCTTTGTAGATTTGACAATAGACCTCTGGGAGGCGACCGTCTTGATCTTCAGGACTCTTTTTCTCTTAAGATGTTGTTGTTCTGGAGATTCGTCCCCAGATTCTTCAGTAACCACCTTTTCCTTTTCTTGTTTTCTTTTTTGGGTAGTTGGTGGTTTTCGATTCACCTAAAAACACTAGAGAGAAATTTGGTTAGTGTGGGTAAAATAAATCCACTACATAAAAGAAAGGTTGATGCTTTTGTTGAAACCTTTTTTTTACAATAGAGGATGGATTTTTGACCACCTTTCTAGGACTACTTCCGACAGGAGCTTTCTTAGCAGTAATCTTGACAGCTAAAAGACAGAAAAATAGAGAAATAAATAAACACAAAGGGAAAACACATAAGAATGAAGTTAGAACGAAATAGAAAATTGTGTTTTCTTTAACACCTTCAAGAATGGGAAATTCCACGCGAATATGTTCTATTCCAATATGAAGGTTCCCTGGGAAATTGTCCAAATGATACTTAGTCGGAACCACACGCTCAACAGGTTTTTTACAAGATTCACGAAGCAGTTTCAAATCAGATCCACAAAGGAACCAATTTGGGAATGGAAGGTTCAATGCCACACCAAATTCAGCAGAAGGTGGAGGGGGAAACTTTGGTGGATAATAGTTGTACGCCAAATCATAACGTATTTTTGGTCGAACATACGAAGGCAACGTCAGTTTCCCTAGTTTTTCCGTAAACTTGTGTTTTAAAGTCACTGATGCTTCGCCTATGGTTAGACTAAGATCATTTGGTCTTTAAATGGTTTCAAAATACTTCTGAAATTTTTGGATTTCTTTAATGTGTTGTTGAGTACCTTTCTTTGTTCAATCCTGCACAAAAGCAAAAGCGTTCGTCAGATGAGTTGTAAAGGTTGTCACATCAAAAAATCTGGTGAGGTAATAATCTTTCCACTAAACTTCAAATTCTTGATTACATAGGAAAGATGGTCGAAAAACCACTGGTCTAATCTCTAGAGTTTCATCAATTAACTTCTCTGACAACTCTACACTTTTCTCTGCATTGTGGAAATAATTGTAAAAGATGATGGAAACTTTCTTTGGGTAGATGGATTTTGGTTTTATTTGAATCAAACCAAACTGTCGAGCAATAAGCTTAGGCTGATAAACGATAAGAGCGATCTTGGTGTTGTTCATGTTGTGGTGGGAGAAAAGGAGCCTTGGTGTCAAAAATGATTCCCAAATAACCAAAAATGTATCTTCATCTTTTTGCATCTCAAGGGGGAGTTGTTTAGTGAACCATTTAGGTTCAATAGTTATGTTGGCAAAGGGTGCCATGGTTGAAGTAAAATTATACCTTTTGGCAAACATCATCAAGTAACTGATGAAGGATCATCGAAGGCTGGTTCCTTCATCATATGGGGTTAGTTGTACTAACCTAGGTCATTCGACAATCCTGTTCTTTACTCCTTCTTCATCCACCTCATTCTTGACAGGAAAAGAAGCCTCGAAAGTAGCATTAAGCCATAATTGTAGAAGCCAAAAGGGTCCTGCCAAGCTCAATTTGCCTTTTTCTTTGACAGTTTTCAAGAATTCCACACTCTCGCTAAGTGATTCGTAAAGGTTTGCTAAAACCATTTCACTTAAACAAAGGTTGTTCCCAGCATGGAGTTGGTTAGCTATGGTGAGGTATTTCTTGGCAACTTGAAGGGAGCGGGAGAAAAAAACAAACTTCGACAACCAGAGGGTCAAAAAGGCTATGTGCTATACATCAAAAACTTCTGTGGTATCTTTATCATGATAGTGAGTGATGAATAGAGAGTAAGAGGCAAAGCTAGTGTCGAAGGCTATAGAATTGTCATCCAAAACAGTGGGGTCAAAGTCTATTCCTATAGGGCTAAGGCCAACTATGGCAGCTACGTCGAAGAAGGTCAGGGTGACCATCCCACAAGGAAGATAGAAGTTGTTATAGGTACTATCCCAAAAGTAAAGGGAATCTAAGATCATGTTTGGGAAATAATTGGGGACTACCTTCGATAGTTGAATCAAGTCGAAAATACCAGTTTGTTTCCAAAATTTTCCTTTAACTTTTTCAACTTTAGTTAGCCAAACTAAATAGTCAGAAGGGTCTTTTGTTTGGGGACAACTCCTAAATATTCTAGCTTGGTTCAAATACGTTGAATCTATTTCTAAAAAAGCATATACATTCTCAGGATTTCCTGTAGACGTTTAACTAGGTTTGGATTTTACTCCAACACCTATGGGTTTTGAGTGGGAATATGTGGGAAATAACTATTTTAAACGAGCTTGGTCACTGTTTGGGTTAGGAAGTGGACCTAACATTGCATGGCAAGTACCAGAAATAAAAACTGGGATTAATACCTGGGATTTGTAAATACTTGTTTTTTTCCCTTTCATTGGGAGGCTCAGGAACATATTGATTGTTGCCCACAGTCACTGGTCCAGATAATTTCTGCGCATGGGGGAGAGAAGTTGTATCCTTGATTTTCTTGTTGCTTGAAGACGCAATTGTTAAGAACAGAGAAAGTTTGTTTTTAAAGTGAAGAAGATTTGGAAATGGATTGTGAAAGAAATGAGTTCAGAAGTGTAAAAAGAATCAAAAGAAATGGAAATGGGTATTTATAAAGAAGGAGGTGATGAAAATGTTTGAGTTTTTCAGATGATCATGGGACACGTGTGAAAATCTCAACAGTGATGATGAAAAGTGATGGAAGTTGAAAAGATCGTGACTAGCTAGGTTTTAGGGTGATGGGGGTCATGTCCAAACGTGGGCTAGATGAAACATTTAGGAAAAAATGTAATGATTAATCTGTCTTATGACCTGACAAATTCACATCTTGAAAACCAGCGTAATTAATGCAGGTAACTTGGCGTCGAAATTTGTTCGACAGGAAATGATGGTTTCTCCAGAGACAGCCGAAACATCTTTGCTGGGGGGCAATTTGTAGACACATATTTTCGACACCATGACTTGAAAGATAAAATGATGCTCTTTGACAGAATAAGATATTTACAAAGGAAGAGAACTGAAGAAATATATATTTAAAAAGATATTTCGATAATTTTAGTTAACATGTTGTTTCCGACAGTTCGATAGAGTTGGGTGACAACTGAAGTGTTCAACATTTCGACAAAGAGAGATGATGCATTGTTTCTACATATTTGGTTGATATGTTATGTTTCGACAATTCGACGAGGCTAAAGGGACGCATCATTTCGACATTAAGGATAAATTCGAATTCAGACAATTATTTCACTTGGAAGAAGGACGCGTGAGAGCTTCTGAAGAAAGAAAGACATGCAGAAAGCCAAGTGTCATTAGTTTTAGGATTTTTCCGTTGATAGCAGTTATTTTATTTGTATATAAATAAGGTAATGTTTGTTAGATTGGGTGTGTGATATTGTGTGTACAAATTCCTGTTAAAAATTACTCAAAGTACCCGTGTGAGAGAAAATAGTTTGATTTCTGAAAAAATGTACGTGTGAAACACCATTTTTATGCAGTTTAATATAATTTCATGTTATTTAACTTTCTTACATTTTTTATGATTCCTGCAATTTACAAGATCTTTACTTTTGCCAACCTTTACTTTCCTTGCCATTTATCTTTTCACATTACCAGAATTTACTTAGTTTACGTTTTCGCCAAGAAATCTTATTTTTGTTCTTCGTTTCATAGAATCATATAAATATAATAAAAACCTTAGTAAAAGTAAAACAACACAAGATGGCTAAATCATCACTTTCGACCAAAGCACATATGTCATAGGATTTGTATGGTTAATCCTGCAAGTAAACTAATCTAACATTAGATTAGAAACCAACGGTTGTTTGACGGAAAATCACCAGCGAACAAGGCCGCGCTTTCAAATGCGATAATTTAGTCCTTCTACAGGGACTAAATCTGCGTGCAAAAGTAATTTTATAGGGACTAAAACTCGAAGCTTCTTTTATAGGACTAAAAATCAAAATTGAGATATTTATAAGGACTATAAACATATTTAACCATTTTATCTATTATGTAAAACTTCTTACTCACTCACACTTTGATACTCTAACAACACCCATTTTTCTATAACACTCATTTTTCTAACAACACTCATTTTTCGAATGGATATAATTTCCTATACTATAACAACACTCATTAAAACTACATTTAAACTAACACATTCAAACAAAAAACAACAATCAGAGCAATACTCATTTTTCGCCGAAGACGAACAATATACGAACATAGGAACAAACTCAAGAACAAACGAAAGAAACTATATAGATAACTAAAACATTATATAATCACTGAAAATCAAGAACAAGCAAAAGAAACAGTGAAAGTTGCACGGTCGGAGAAGAGGAACCGTGAAACTCATGGAGGAATGTCATCGATGGAGAAGAAGAATAGTGTCGGTCGGAGAAGACAGGCGGATAGAGGAATAATGACAGAGAGACGAATAATGTCGGAGGAACAGTGCCGGAGGGAGTAGTCGCAAGATAGGGGGAGACACAACAGAGGGAGAAATCACGAGAGAGAGGGAGAAACAAAACAAATAATTAGGGTGTTTTGAAATAATTAATTTTTTTTTAATATTGTGAAATAATAATATAAGGCAGTTCTTTCAGAAAGCGCTTTCTAATGTGTGACCTGCATAAGGCCTTTAGCAGCACTTTTTAAAAGTGCTTTCTAAAGTGTGACTTTAGAAGCGCTTTCCTAATCGTGTTTTCTAAAGTGTCACATTTGTATGACTTTTAGCATCGCTTTTAGGAAGTGTTTTCTAAAGTAGGCCTTTAGTCAGCGCTTTTATTCAGCGTGTTTTAAAAAAAATATATAACAACACTTTTGGTAAAAAGCGTTGTCTATGTAGTGCTGCCAAAAAGCAATTTTGGCGTAGTGGTAGATATAGATTTAAAGGGATCTTTTATGGTTTAGTTTTATTTTTGTAAATCAAAAAACTTGTTGTAAGGTAGAGAAGGTAGCATCTGGTTGGCGATTTGTTGGAGTTGTTGGTTTGCTAGGAACGAGATCATTTTTTGTGATTTGTCTTGGAACATTATAGATATTGTGTGGAAGGCTAAGATATTTATTTGGAGATGGTCTTTCATGAGAGACAATACACATCCCAATTGTAGTTTATACGAATTTGACAAGGATCCCTTGTTTTTCTTATCTTAAGCGTAATTTGGTATGTAATTCTTTTGTTTTGGCGGGCTTTGACTCATCACCTTTTTGTATTCAGGTAGAGTACCCTTAGTACCCGTTTTATTATATCACTTGCTTACACACAAATAAAAGAAAAAAGAACACTTTTAATTATAAATAAAATTGAAATTAATTTGCATTGATTCGAACCCCCAACTGCATTTTTATTATTTATAAAACTAGTGCCTCATACATCTCGATTTACAATAAACTCGAGGGGTAAGATAAATTGTTTTATTTTTTTCAATTTAAATTTGTTACATTGTTTACACATAAAAATAAAAATAATTTGCTTACAAATTTCATTGTTTATACATAATATTAAAATAAAAATTAATTTATCCTTGAAGATCATATGTTGGATCTTCGATTCCTTGAATTTTGGGCAAGGTCAAATGTTTTCCCTTATAAGCATTTGTTTCTGATATAAAACAGAAAAAAAAGATTTAAAAATAAATTATTTTTTTCTCAAATGAAAATTTAAAAACACAAATCTTAAACCCAAATAAATTTTTGCACTTGGAATCCATCGCTAATGGAAAAAGTTAAAATGGATGATGTAGATAGTTTCAATTGCTTCATTGGCTTTTGTAAGTGGATTTGGATACCCCTTTGTGGATCTTCGACTCCTTGAATTTTGGGGAAGGTCAAATGTTTTCCCTTATAAGTATTTGTTTTCTATATAAAACAAAAAAAAGGATTTAAAAATAAATTATTTTTTGCTCAAATGAAAATTTAAAAACACAAATCTAAAACCCAAATAATTTTTTACACTTGCAATCCATCGCTAATGAAAAAAGTTAAAATGAATGATGTAGATAGTTTCAATTGCTTCATTGGCTTTTGTAAGTGGATTTGGATACCCCTTAGTATCCTTAGTGGAATATACTTTTTCTTATTAAAAAAAAGTGATTCATGACATTTCTTTATCAATTATAGATATCAGAAAGTCTTTATAATAAAAATCTTTTAGGTATCACACAAATCACTAATGGTAGTGGCTTGAGCATTGATAATCATAAAATAAACGAAAAATATTTGTTTTAGGACAATGATCAATATCTAAAATTATCACGCAAATTTATCCCTCTGATTTCGATAAAAATCGAGGTGAACATGTTTTTTTTTTAAAATTACGTTGTTTACGCATATTCGTATTTCTAATCTTCATGGATGAAAGAGGAGATGAAAAGAGTCATAGAGCAACCGTTAATCCAAGGTAAGGGTGGAGTTTGATCTTTATAACCGGGTTTGATAAATAATACAAGGTTGGGTGGTTGTATATGCTGTGTTTTGTTGATGTTGATATGGTTTGTGAAAATCTATAAATTAATGCTTTGATAATTATCTGGTTTGAAATTGTTGTTGATCGATGATTATAAATCGCTTACAAGTTATTCTGTGAATTGTTAATTTTATGTTGGTTTTAAGTTGTTCGGGGTTGCGTTGATTTTTGTTAATAATACTCTGTTACATAAAATTTTGGAAAATGTTGGTTTGTATTGATAACACAGAGACCTGTAGAGAGAGGACCACATTTTAGTGGTGGGAGCCTTTCGCTCCTAACACCATGGTGCAAGTGATGTGCTTAAGTGGAGGGTGCCACTTTGTGGTGGCCACCAAGAAACATGAATATGGTGCAAGCCACATGAGTTATGTTGGAAGAGTGGCGCAAGCCACCCTATGTAAAAAGGGAGGATGTGATTTTGGTTATGCAGTATTTTAATTAAATAAAATTTCAAGCAATCTTATATTATATTATGTTTATTAATTATAACTATAATATTCTAATCTCATGAAATAACATTTTATTAAAAATCAAAAAGTTGTATTGAGACGTTATAAATCAGAAGCAATTGTACTGCGAACAAAACATTTTTGATAACTAACACTGTATTATAGATTTTTTGATAGAAAGAGGTGGTTTAAAAATTTAGCAGAAACAGATAGTAAGCTATATTTTTATGACAAATATGATTTATTCGAAAATAAAAAAATTCAGATTTTGTAATAAACACGAAATAATTATAGAATGATAAAATCAATGTCGGTTTAGTCGGTTTAGCCGAATGAGGCGAAAAATATAGTTGCCCGGAATTTAACGAAAATCGTCGGGGTAAGTCGGGTGGTTTAATAGTTGATTTTTGTTGCGTCATTTTGTTGAAAAGTTGTTGGAAAGTCGAGTAGCAGGTACATGTTGAGTCAGTATGCAATTTCGGTTTACGGAATATTTCTAAAATTGTTATGTTGAAGGCTTTATAAGGCAAAGTTGATTTTAAGATGCCTATGTCGTATAAGTTGCTCATGTTATATATGTTGTTTTGTGTTGTCAAAGTTGTTGTGTTGTTCAAGTTGAAGGCTTAATAGCCAACATTGATTTAAGTTGTTCATGTCGTATAAGTTGTTTTTGCTGCTGATGTTGATGATGTTGTGTTGTTTATGTTCTTGAGTCGTACATATCACATGGAATATGTGCATTTCTAAGTCAGAGTCGTTGCTCAAACCACGTTGGCCTGGACTAGCAATTAAGTTTAAAGTTGAAGGCTTATACCTTGATGCCTCGGTAAATTGGCAAAATTATTAAGTTGAAGGCTTATGCCTTGCAGATACATCGATAACGTGGTATATTTTAAGTTGGGAGTTTTACTCCAACGGTGCCACATGCATATGCATAGTTGAGTCACATTGTGTTGCATTGTTTATGTTGGTTATGTTGTTTATGTCGTTTAAGTTGATAAGTTATTTATGTTGTTCAAGTTGATGAGTTGTTATGTTGTTTTCAAGTTGATTAAGTGAATTGTGATGATTAGGCTGATTAAGTAGTTTGTGTTGAATATATGATTATGTAGTTATGTAGAAAATGTTGATTGATATAATCAGTAGTAAAGTAGGTTGATAAAAGGTGGAATGTTGTTAAGTCGTTGTTTTTGTTGTTGATGTTGTGAAGTGGTGAATTATTTATGAATCCTTATCTAAGTATTATTTATCTTATATTGTATATAATTATCAATATCTCACCCCTTCTGTTTGAATGTTACCCCTATGTTGGTAATGTGTAGGTAGCTTGCAGGAAGATGGTTATCTTCATTAGTTTGAGTCGGTGTCGGTGCTCTGATACGTAACACTCGGGGAATGGACTCTTAGTTATTTTGTGTTGTTTTCGAGTTGTTTTAGTATAAATATGTTGTTACTAGGTCGTTTTAAGTTGAATAACATGTTACACCGTGTTTAGTTGAAATATTTGAAAATCCGTTGCGTAGTTGTAAAAGTTGAATTTGGTTTCATAAATGAAATAAAGTTGATGTTTTTAGTTTCTTACGAACCGATAGTGTTATGTATCAATTTTCATGATATTAAATGAAGTATTTTTATAAGTTGAAAAATGGAGCATCTCATCTGTGTACTTGTTGGTTGAAATTTTATTACTATGATTTTCTATATAATCGCCGGGTAGAAATTAGGTGTTACATAAAACACCATCTTCAATCCAACACTAACATACATACATCTAACCCTTTCAAGGATTCTTCGATTGAATCTCTCAGCTAGACCATTTTGCTGAGAACTACCAGCTACAGTCTTATGTCTTGTGATCCCAGACTCAACACAAAAACTGTCGAAAGCTTCATTGCAAAATTCAAGGCCATTGTTAGTTCTCAGCCTCTTGGCCTTTTTTCCAGTTTGAGTTTCAACGAGAACCTTCTAACTCTTGAAATTCTCAAATGTTTCATCCTTATTCTTCCGAATGAATACCCATAACTTTCTAGAATAATCATCAACTCTGGATAGAAAATACCTTGTACCTGAATGTGAAGGATTCCTTGCAGGCCCCCAAAGATCAATGTGAATGTAATCTGAGGATACATGTGTTTTTTTAGCTTTGTTAAACTTCACCCTACATGATTTACCAAATACCCAAGGTTCATAAAACTCCAACTTCTCGACTTTGTCACCACCTAGTAGGTTTTATTTCCCTAGTTCGACTAGGCCTCTCTCACTGACATGGCCTAATCTCATGTGCCATAATTTTATCTTTGACAAAAGTTTCGTGGATGCAACATTTGTCGAACCACTTACAAATTCAATCTCAAGGGTATAAAAGTCTTGTTTCTTCACGCCTCTCAAGACTTCCTTCGACCCCTTCATTATTTTTAGGATACTTTTCTCTCCTTGAAAAATATATCCTTTCTTGTCTAAATCACCAAGAGAAATCAAATTTCTCTTGGTGAATTCAATACCCATAATTTGCAAGCTTTGTTGTTTCCCAGCAGCACCGATCCTCCATCTTTATCACATAGCTCCTCGAACAAATCTTTGTTTGGAGTCATATGTTAAGTGTAACATGAATCCATAATCCACTCTTTTCTTGAGACACCATTTGAAACCACAAGAACATCAGATGAGTCGAAATCATCTTGAACAAAGGTTGTGTTGTCATTATCCTTACCTTCATGATCTTTCAGGCATTCAAGGCAAACCTTTCCTATGTGACCATCCTTCTTACAATGATATTATCGAATACCAGATGCCTTACCACTATAAGACTTCAGTTGGCTTCTACCATTCTTCTTGTCGAACTTACCATCCTTTTGCAAGAATTTTCCCTTAACGGCCAATCCTTCACCAACCGTCAAAGGTTTATGCTCCTTTCGTTCATTCAAGTCCTTAAAGTACAAGACAAATTGAACATCTTCAAAGGTCAGTGTCTCCCTTCCATACAAGAGAGTTTCTTTGAAGTGAGCATGTGATCTGGGAAAAGCATACAACAACAACATTGCTTGATCTTTATCATCGATCTTCACATCAATATTTTCAAGATCAAGAATCAGCTTGTTGAACATATCTCACTACTTAACCAACACTTTATTTTCACTCATCTTGAATGAATACAAAGCTTGCTTCAGGTAGAGTCGATTCACCCGCAATTTGGTCATATACAAACCTTCAAGTTTCTACCATAAACTTGATGTCATCATCTCCTTTGATATTTGTCGAAGAACCTTATCACCAAGGCTAAAAAATATTGCATTATGGGCTTTCTCAATCATGATCGTCTTTTCGTTTTCCATTAATGCAACGCCCATTGTTGCAACTCCCTTCAACGCTTCCAAACAATCATGTTAAATTAGTAGGGCTTTCATCTTCAAGCGCCACATTTGTTGAAGGCATCTTCTCCACGCTCATCGCACCAATTTGTTGTGAAATAATTAGATGCTCTAGAAGCAAAGTATAATCGGTTTCTTTGGGATCAAGAAACTCATAAAGGTTAGGGTTTATGGAAACACATGGATAACAACATGAATTGGTTATAAATTGTTATTCTTTCCTTTCTCTTTAAAACAAGATTCAAGTATATAAGAATGACAAATAACCTCTCTCACTTTGAATTAGGATTTTATCTTCCTACTTTTCATTATACAAAGATGAGAGACTAGCATGCTATTTATAAGAAAACTAACACAATAACCTAATGGATTTTTTAACAATCACCCATTACAAGCTAACTTAGGGTACATACTAACTTAAACAATTGGGCTTACAAGTAAGGCCCAACTTAACATGCTAAACCTAGAGTTTGATCCAATATCTCACATTATGTATAAAAAACGTGACGAATAAGTAAAATAGTTTTATCCTTCTTTATTCACCTTCCTACTTTTACTTCAATTTTCGTTGTTTTTTAAAAGAGAAATCCAAGAACAAATAATAGTTATATAATTTTTTGTTGATTTGTACAAGGAAAACCCAAGACTAATGAATGATAGTGATGACTTTGTACGTTAATAAAAGAATGAAAGATAGTGATTTTGTGTTTCATTTCATTAATGAAGATGAATAAATAGGTCCAACTTGCTCTGAATGTGTTAGGGCTTAATGTTCTCAACGGTGAAAAAAAAATGGCAACTAAATAGACAAGTTAAGTTGTGTTTCATGTTTCTTAATAACACATTTCACCACACATATTTCAACCAACCCTAGTTATATCTGATTTATTTAATTAAATTTTATAAAAAAACTCAAGTCTTTTACCATTAAAAAATTTAAAAATAAAGGGAAAAATATATAACAATGGTTGCTTTAAATAACCATAGTAAAATGTGGAATATTTTCAGATTAAAAATAAATGAAAATAAATAATGGCACTAACAAAAGTAAAATAAAATGAGGTAATTTACATAACCACAATTGTGGAATTGTGGTAATCAATCTTAGTGAGAAATATGTTTATTTTTAATTAAAAATAAATAGTAAAGAAATGCGCTAGCATAATATTAAAAAAAATTACAAAATTACTAGGATAAAGATTCGAACACATGCTATTTTGGAAGATTCACTATGGTTGCATTATCCTAAGGTGACAATAAGTCAACAACTTTTTATTTAAAAAATAAATAAAAATGACGGCGCCTAATTTTAGAGATGTCGTCATGATCCCTTATAAATCGTGGTAAAATTGGTGTCGTATATATTTTTGTAGTAATGATTTAAAATATTTTCTCTCTTCCCTCCAAAATCGCAAAACAAACAAACCCTCGGTGAATTGAAGATCATTAAAATTGTTAAATATATTCTTTTATCTTTTTATTTTTTCTAATAGTTTGTCGTATATTAAAAGAAATAAAAACAAATGTGAATAAAATAGAGTTAAATTTTAATAAAAATGTCACTAAAAAAGAAAAAATAATTTTCTTAGCAATTATTAGACAAAATTGATACTATAATGTATTATACTAGTCTTTCAATGTCCCAAGAGCACAACTTTCTAAGAAGTTTACGTAAGAAAAAACATAGATTAATTTGTTGAAAACTTTAAACTAGATACAACTAAAATATATTAGACAAATTTAAAACTAGATGCACCTAAAATATATTGGACAAATTTAAAACATCCCCTTTTCCAGAAGAATGACCAGATTCATCAAATTCAAACAAAACTCACCACCCAAATTATGTTGTTTTCATTTGGCCACCTCAATTTTGTACATTTTCACACACGTCTATATGCATGGCACAACATGGCCAAATGTTGGTGCATGTTTACTATATACCTTTCTTTTCTATATCTATAAATATCATCTCATCTCAGTGTATTTCATTCATCCAAGAGAGCAAAGTAAGATAATAGTTCAAATCAACATGGCTGCATCCACAATGAAAGCTTCATTTCCACTTTTAATGTTGTTGGGAATTGCTTTTCTAGCTTCAGAGTGTGTCTCTTCTAGATCTGATCAAGAGAACCCCTTCATATTTGAATCAAACAGGTTTCAAACTCTTTTTGAAAATGAAAACGGTCACATCCGTCTTCTTCAAAAATTTGATCAACGTTCAAAAATATTTGAGAATCTTCAAAACTATCGTCTGTTGGAATATAAGTCCAAACCTCACACCATATTTCTTCCACAATACAGCGATGCTGATTTCATCCTTGTTGTCCTTAGTGGTAATTTATTATATATCAAGTTAAATATTTAAAACTAATCTCACATGTTACATATTTGTTTTGATAAGGATAAATTAAATTCAAATTAAAAATATAATGTTTATTGTAATTTTCAGGAAAAGCTATACTCACAGTGTTGAAACCCGATGATAGAAATTCCTTCAACCTTGAGTGTGGAGATACCATAAAACTTTCTGCTGGAACCATTGCTTATTTGGTTAACCGAGATGATAACGAAGATCTTAGAGTATTAGATCTTGCCGTTCCCGTAAATAGACCTGGCCAATTTCAGGTAATATAGTTAATGTTTACCATTTTCTTTTGTCAATTATGGTCTGGATAGTATAAAATATTTAGTGGCTTCTACCGTAACATCACAACAACAATTGTGATTGTATTTACCCATATTTTACCATAAGTTTTTTTAACTTATCTTATCGTTGTTTTTTGTCCATTTCAATAGACTTTCTTATTGTCTGGAAATCAAAACAAAAAGTCCATCTTATCTGGGTTCAGCAAGAATATTCTAGAGGCTTCCTTCAATGTAAGCATAATGCACACAATTTCTTTATTGTTTATGTATTGGTATGGTTTGTTATGTTAATATTCACTTTGTCATTATATATTGTAAAAAATATAGACCCGTTATGAAGAGATAGAGAAGGTTCTCTTAGAAGAGCATGAAAAAGAGACACGTCATAGGAGAAGCTCTAGGGATACGAGCCAGCATAGCCAAGAAGATGGTGTAATAGTTAAATTATCAAGGGAACAAATTGAAGAGTTGAGCAAAAATGCAAAGTCTAGCTCCAAAAAAAGTGTATCCTCTGAATCTGAACCATTCAACTTGAAATGTCGCAATCCAATCTATTCCAACAAGTTTGGCAAATTCTTTGAGGTCACCCCAGAGAAAAATCCACAACTTCAAGAATTA